>RJWM01006655.1:51167-83142 GCA_004363535.1 Dasyprocta punctata
GAGTTGAGACCATTTACATTGATTGATATAACTGATACGTACCGGCTCATCCCTGTCATGATATCTTTCTGTTGTTGGTTTTCTACATTTTCTGTTTAATTACTTGCCCTGCTTAGTGGTTTCCTTTTGTTGTTGTTCTTAAGATTGTGGTTATCTTTGTCTCTTTCTAGAGTGTCTTTCAGTACTCTTTGTAGTGTTGATTTGGTGGCCATAAGTGAAAGTGTCTTATTTCTCGATCAATTTTTAAGGATAGTTTTGCGAGGTACATCAATGTGGTTTGAAAGTTATTTTCTTTCAGCATTTGAAATACTTCACTCCAAGCTCTTCTAGACTTAAATGTTTGTGTTGAGAAGTCTGCCATGATTCTGATAGGCTTTCCTTCATAGGTGATCTGTTTCTTTTCTCTGACAGCTTTTAGTATTTTGTTCTTGTGCTGTATTTCTGATACCCTTATTAATATATATCTGGGTGAGGATTCATTTTGGTTGTGGTTAATTGGGGTTCTGTATGCCTCAGTTACCAGTATTTCAGATTCTCTTCTCATGTTTGGAAAGTTTTCTGCTATTACTTCTGTGAATAATCTTCGCAGGTCATTAGTATTGACCCCTGCTTTTTCATTTATGCCTATTAATCTTATGTTATTTCTCTTGGCATCATCTTGCAGCTGTTGAATTGTTGTTGCTTTGTTCCTTACTATTTTTAGGAGATCTTTTCTTTCGTGGCCATGATCTCCCATGCTGTCTTCAAGATCAGAGATTCTATCTTCAGTTTCGTTTAAGTGGTTGTTCAAACTTTCCATGCAGTTTTTCATTTCTTGCATTTCCCTTTGCGTCTGTTTCATGCATTCTGTTTGTGTCTTATATTGTCCAGTCAAGGTTTCGATCATTTTCTTAAGTTCTTCTATTCTTTATCTTGCTCTTCTTTAGATACACACAACATTTCTTTAATAATGATTCTCATTTCATTTTTAGCTGAGAGAATATTTCTGATTTGAATTTCTCTATAGTTTCATCAAACTGTTTCTTTATTGTGTTTTCTATCATTTCAGAAAGTCCATTTGTGTGACTCCCACTGTCTTCCATTTTGGTGTCTCTTGGGTTTGTTCTTTGTGGGCTGGGGGACTGAGACTGCGTCTTGGTCTTTTGTTTTATCATTTTCTTCTAGAACCTATGTGGCTCTGTGTCTTGCGAGGCTGGCCAGGTGTTCCCCTGCGAGTCGTGCTCATTCTTGGTTCACACTGAATCGCGGGGCCCAGTTGAGCTGGGTCCTGCACACAGCAAGGGAGGGTGTCCTCCCGGGGCGTGCGGGTGGAGCCTCTGCCTTAACTGGGTGTGGGCCAAGGCCTCCCGGTCCCAGGGAGCTAGGCAGAGTACCCCAGAGTGACTGCCCGGACCCTGGGTCTGTTTGCAAGTTCAGAGTGACAGCTGTGGCAGGGCAAGCCTTGGCAAGTCCCAGGCCTACAGTGCCATGAGCAACCCAGTTGGGTGGGGGTTGGCAAGCTCTGGGATGGCGCATGCACAAGCCTCTCCACTGAAGTAGGGAGCTCGCGTGCACTCTGCACTCTGGTGGGGGGGAGCTTACGCTCTCCAAGTCCCTGCAGCTATGTTGGTCAGTCCCTGGTGAGCAGCTCTGGGGTTCTGGGCTGATCTGGGCTGGGCTGCTTACCTCTGTGTTCTGCGAGGCTGGCTGGGCATTTCCCTGAGGGTCATGCTGATTCTTGGATCGTGCTGAATCGCGGGACCTGGTTGAGCTGGGTCCTGCATGCAGCAAGGGAGGGGGGCCTCCCAGGGTGTGTGGGTGGAGCCTCTGCCTTAACTGGGTGGGGGCCAAGGCCTCCCGGTCCCAGGGAGTTAGGCTGAGTACCCCGGAGTGACTGCCCGGTCCCTCTATTTTTCGATTCTTTTTATGTTCTAGATGTAAGTCTTTCATCTGAGGGAAAGCTGCCTAAATATTTTTCCTACTCTGTGGGTTTTCTTTTCACTCTGTTGGTGATTTTCTTTGGTGTACAATGCTTTTTAATAAGTTGGATGTAACTGGATACCATACTCATAAGTGAAATAAATCAGATTCACATATGTAAACATAGTATTTTCTCCCTGGCATGACAGACTGGAAGAGTAATTAAGGTCTAAAATGAAGAATGGATATTGTAGAAGGGAAATAAATTGTTTAAAAGGTAAAAAGAAACTAGCTAGGAGGGGGTAAAGGGCAAGAAAAAAAAACAAGGTAGTTATACTAGTAGTTTCTCTAATTTTGCTGAAAAGAAAGGTTTGTGCTAATATCACTGGAAGAAATTTTATGCCCATGTCTTGTACTCTGAGTACTTAAGATAACAATATGAAGTGTATAAACTATTGCTATTCTCCTATTATTTTGTTATGAAATTTTATTTTACTTTTTTTCCATAAAAATGATTTTTGAAAAAGATCCTGGTGTTGTAGCTCAGTGTGAAGTCCCTGGGTTCAATCCCTCGTACAACACACACATATACAAACAAGTTACTAAATCCTCGGTCTTCTTTGTGATAAGTACTATCATAATCCCCATTTTACAAGTGAGTAAACTGAGGCCCATATAGGTTACATAACTTGAACAATGTCAGACAGTTAGTAAATTGGGGAAACCAGTATGAACACCCTTCAGTACTTCTAGCTCTAAATTATTTCATTAAAAATACTTTTATTGGATACTTGTTATTTACCTGGCCCTAGGCTCAGAGAGTAAAGCATAAAGATGATTCAATTCTTAATGGTCACTATCCTAATCATAAATAGATGATAGTCAAATGGGTGAGACTGACACATAAAAAGATAAATGTATTATAATATAGTGAACCCTATGGACAAGGTATGTCACAGTGTCATAAAAGCCAGAATTAGCTGGTCTTGATCATGTGCAACTGTAATCCAGTACTCTGGAATGAGGATAGACCACCTTTCCAAATTTTCCATGAGCTAGTTCCAAAGGCTCCTCAACCACACGGTCAGGTCATGTCATAGAAACAGCCCCACTCTCAAAACCAAAATCTGTCTTACTTATTTTCTCATTGCTGAGGCAAAATGCCTGACACCCACAAATTAAGGGAGGAAAGGATTATTTAGCTCACAATTTGTAGAGGTGTCAGTCCATAGTTGGCTTGCTTCAAGGCAAGGTGACATGGCAAAGGGGAATCACAGAGGAGAAGTAATCCATAGCATGCAGGGCAGGCAGCAGGCAGCAGGCAGTGAGAAGTGAGCAGCAGCAGCTTCTTTCTGTTCCTTTATATTCTATACAGGCTTTAAACCTATTGATTAATGCAACCCATACTCAGCATGGGGCACCCTTAATATCAGCATCACGCAAACTAGAACCAACCACTTCTGAAAAGCCCCACCTCATGGGGCTTTGGGGGCACATCTAGATACAAGCTAGAATACAAGCCCAGCCTAGGAAATGTAGCTATTTATGGAGACCTTGTCTTAATACATGAAAAAAATTGGATATTTAGTTCAGTGTTAAGGCCATAGATTCAATTCCCAGTGTAAAAAAAACAAAACAAAACAAACAAACAAAAAAACAAAAAAAACAAAAACAAAAACAGAGCCAGAAAAGGACCACTTTCAGATGACAGAAGACTGAAAGGAGAAAAGTAGAAGACTTTATCTATGCTCAGCGGGAAAATGCCATCTTTTATTAAGCAACTACCATGGCTACAGGAAGAGGACAGAATTTGACTTTGTATTTCTGGATTTGGGTGTCATATTGTCCTCTAAATCAAGGTATCTAATAAAGGAACTGTTGAATTGGGAGGAAAATTGGGTTTACGCTGGTCTTGCTAACGTTCAACTATTTGTTTCACTTTCATGATTTAGACCATATCTGAACACCATCTTTACCATTATTTACTTGGTATACTTCTTTAAGTAAACTGATTTTACTAAGTAAATGTCATTAAAATAGTTCAATTGCAAGTGGAAGCCAGTTTTACTCTTTATCAATAGTAGGTATATCAGTCAGGTTTAGATATAACACAAGATATATAAATGTATAAGAAATTTCAAGATTGACTTACAATGGTCAGCCACAAAGTCGGATGAGGGAACATGCAGAGGGTGTCTGTATGCTGGAGGTTGAAGAGTCCAGTCCAAGGGCTAGAGCTTACTGCAGTGTCCTATGCAAGTCCATTTCAGGAGGCCAATGGGTCTGTGATGGAATGCTGAAGAATCTACGATGGAAGGCTGAAGTCTACTATGAAGGCTGAAGAGTCCCAGGTGGAAGCCGAACGTTCTCTGTCAGAAGCCAGGAGACAATCTCCAAGCTGAAGATGAAGACTGGAGCTCCTCCAAAGAACCAGCAATCAGTCCCTCCTCATTTGCCTTTTATTGTATGTAGACTGTTCCTCTGGGGTGGGTGTCTCACTCACACCATCTGCGTGCCCTCCTCTTACACAGGCTGAGGATGTTACAAGCTGAGGACCCTAGCCCCCTGCTGAATCATTTAGTTGAACTTCTTACCTTCTCAAATTGACACTACACCCCAGGATGTACAGCTGCTGAGTTATTTAATTAAGCTTCTAGACTTTGCAGGTTGACACAATGTATAAACCATAACAGTAGGATACCATAAAATAAATAAATACTATCAGAAAATATTTATCTATGTACCATCTAATATAATCTTTCATACCACTATTAGTATTCATGGCACATATTAAAATAACCTCTTTAGGCCTCACTATACCAATATTCTGTGATTGGGTGGTGAATTTGTGGTAAAATGTGTGGTTCAAAGTTTTATTTTCAACGTGTTTGTGAATAATCACCCCATTTGTTCACATAGTCCTGATTATTTCAACTGTGTATTTCTACTATACACACAAACATCATCAGCTATATGGCCATGACATACAAATTAACTAATTAGAATCTCATTGTTGATCAAACCATTTACTTCACTTTATGCCTGTGTGCTGTATTCTTTGTTTTGTTTTCTTGGTTTTTGTCTTTTGTTTTTTTGAGATAGGGTCTCATACAGTTCAGTCTGGCCTCTAACTCACAGTGATTCTCCTGCCTCAGCCTCCCTAGTGCTGGGATTACAGTACTGCCCCACCATGTCTGGTTGCTGTATTCTTTCAAATCCACTGCTGTCTTGACTTGAGAAGGAAATGTCCTGTCACTGTGGTTCCAAACTAGACTGCTCTAGCTATATTTGTGGTACTGTTCTGATTTGAGGAAAACAATGCAGGGTTAGAAGGTTAAACAAAAGAAGAAAATAAAGAATAAAGCTTCAACATTTCAATAAATGTATTGGCAGAAAGATTTTAAGAAATCACCAAAAATACTCCCTCTTTCCTTTCTCACTTTTACTTTCTGAGGGAAGTGATAGGACTAAAACGGACAGAAGGGTAAAGGGGAATCTCCTGTTGCTTTGGGAGAAAGTAGGAGATGGACACCACCTCTCTGTTGGGGAAGTGAGAACTACTCGTGATAAGTAACACAAAAGCTATAAGTATAAACCTTGCCTTTAGAGCTTTTGGGTCCCATTTCTCTGGATTAGTTCAGTAATACAAGAGTTCCTGTTTTATTTATACATTTCCTTAAACTGTCTCATATATTTGTTTAATATGAAAAGAAAGATGCATGTCTTTTCTTTGTACACTCAACAGTACACTCAACTGGCTCATTCATATACATTTTGGGGAGAAGACCAAGGATGTTACCCCTTTTCTGCAGGTGGTGCTGAGGTTCCAGGTTTTTCTGGTTTGTCTTGGTTTCTATTATGAAATCTCCTCCTTCCCCCAATTTATTAGTATGGTAGCTTCTAATGTCTAAAACGGCAGGAAAAATCTATATATACCCAACCTCCTGTTACACACACACACACACACACACACATCCTAGACAGACTCTTTGTTCATAAAATAAGCAGCCCAAGGCACAGTTTAACTTACAGAAGTTAGTAGGCCTGCTATCACTTGTAGGAAATAATACTGTGCCAGGAGAATTTTGAACCCTGGCTGTATGGCCCTGCACAATTGGTTATTGCTAAGGTGAATTTAAACATTCCTCCCAATGTGAGCAAGCAGTTTAGTCATTATTTTTTATAATTTAGTTTATTTATATGTATAGGGACAGTGGTTATTAGGAACACAGGGCATGATCCACATACCTATGATCAGAAAGAATCTTAACTTAAAGTTCACAGTTTTCATAGCTGCCATTACTAATAATAATAACCTTTATTAGAGCTTCCTTCATATGTAGCAGACACTGTGCTTTATAAGCTCAAATCTCATCAGCGACTGATATAGGTTTTGTAGAGACTGAAGCTTTAAACTATGGGAGCCCTCTCCAAGAAAAATACATTTGATTCTTCCCAAAGTTTTGGAAAATGGACCTAAAGCTTAAATTCATTAATATCACTATAAAGCTACCTCTTCATTGTACTTACTCTTTATGACAATTCTGTGAATTACTAACAGTTTCTCTGTAAAGGAAACAGGTGAGAAAATTGGTATTTAAAGATGTGGAGGCATGGGCCAGGGATATAGCTCAATGGCACAGTGCCTATTTCGCAAGTGCTAGGTTGTGAGTTCAATTCCCGGTACAAAAAACCAAAACAAAACAAAACAAAAACAAACAAACAAAAACCAAGTGGAGGCATATCTAAATACATCCAATATTACATAGTTTGTAAACTAAGTCTATTCCCACAATCTTTTTTCAGCTAGATTTTCTTTTCCAGTGCATCTTTATCCTTTTTGGACAGTAAACTTAGTGCTGTCCTCTGGGACAGGTACAGAACTTAGCACCAGTACAATATTAGCAGAGGGGCAAGAGATTCTAGTAGAACTCCTACAGGGAATATGCCCTCTAGGTAATAGCCAAGCAAGGAAAAAATGGATGAAGTGGACAATTTTGTTTCTTCTAGGTCAGAGCAATGCCTTGATTTCAGAAACATGACTTAGAATGTAGATATTTATTGTTTATAGTGTTTTACTTCTCTCCCCTTCCCAGGCCTGAAGGACATTTAACTCTTCTCTGTTCTTCCCACTTTTCTTTACTTGACCCTATTCTGACCCACATTCCCCTCAGGTCAAGGTCTTCAAGCCTCCTTCTTTTAAAAAAAATAACTTTTGTAGCCTTTATACTGGAAGCTGGAGTAAGGATTGGGTCCATTCTGGAAGTTTGTGAGTAAGTTTTCAGGAGGAAAAGAAGAAGCAGAAGGATGAAGGAGGAAAGAAAACTGTACTTTATGAACCTTGACAGTTAGAATGTCTGCATATTTCTCAACTATCTATCATTGGGTTTCGACACATAATTTGACTCTTACCTTCTTCTTCTGATTTTTGAGGTGTATAGAGGGCAGTATAGGCTGCTGCTTCAAGCAGTCAGTCTTTCTTGGTCATAGGGTGGAATGAAAGGGGTTGAAGATATTGCTGTCTGCTCTTTGACTTTTTGATTCTTAAATCAGCTAAAAACAGGAGAGCTTGTGGTACTTTCTAGGAGATGGAAACTGATCACAAATTCATTTCTCAATGTCTGCTCTTTCACTTGCTGATTATAAAAGACAAAAAGAAATATGAAGAAAAATTCCTGTCTTTGTCACTCACTGTGGTCCTGAGGTACATAACTCCCTGAATCATTCTGAGTCCTAATTTGAGTGAGACAGAGGACATCTCTAAAAGACTCAGAGAAAATGTGGTAGTCTATTAACGTAGGCTAAGTATTATGAAACCAAGGGCTTCCATACTGGAGCCTCTTAAAGAGAATGAATGTTTTCATTTGCCCCCCTAACACCTACCATGAATCTCGCTATTGATGAAATGAATGGAAAATTGGATAGGAAAGAATTTCAAATTTGTTTTTGATGAGGTTCAATAATTTAAGTTTCAAAACCTGAATTTGCTATCTGAGATCATGTTTTCTACCCAAAAAATTTGAGTCAGACAAAAAATTAGGGGTTAAAATAAATCGCAACCAGAAAAACATTTTTAAAAATATAAAATGTATAGCTACCTGCAAATTTATAGGTTTTCTTGAGAAACCTTTCCAGACTGAAGTAATTCATAATGACACATGATACACCCAGCCTAGATAGGGAATTATAGTGTCTACTCTAAATTTTACTAGTTATCTGCACATCACAAACATGCATTTATTTTTTCCATAAACAATCCAATGCCTTTCACACACTCGAATCTAAAAATTTCCAGTATTACTGAAAATAACCTTGGTTGGAGTAGTGAAAATTGTATACTGAGTACTGTTCCCCAAATTTTATACATTAAGTAACTGAAGTTCCAAGGGATAAAGTTATTCTTTTTAAAGAAATGTGTAGAAAGCTATGTACACTTATCTATATGTTTCTCATGTTAATGTACCTTACTTTGTAAGCTGAGTATGGGTGAGGCAGTGATTGGAGAGAAATATGTTATCAGAAAATAGGAAGTTATTTGTAGAACACCTGCTACAAGAATATTCTTTCATGAAACATGTACAAAAGGATGCTATTTTATCTACGTACCTTGGTTTCATTTTTAAAATGATGGTAGCAATAATACCTGCTCATAACATTTTCAGAAAGAGTCCATAATATATATGAGATTGAGAATAGAGCTTGGCATATAGTTAATGTATAACAACTATTATTGTTCTTAACATTAATAATATCTGGCATTCAAATTACAGAAATTATAACACCTCATACCTAACCTCAGGGACTTTGTAATCTAATAAGGGAAGGCAATTATATCAACAACCATGTGCCCTGAGGTGGAGAAAGAATAGTGGAAGCAGTGGTCAGTTTTGGCTGAAGGAATTAAGTAAGGGGGTATGATTTTGAGTTAATCCTTTCAAGGTAAACAAAGTATTTAGACCATTTCAGGTGGAAAAAGTAGTTATTCAGGCATAGAAACAGTCTAGGATTCGCAAGGGTTTGCTCAGGGATTTGCTGAAGTAAAACATAGGAGAGCAGCAAAAGCTTTGTGGCTGAACGGGAAGGTAGGTGCCATATCATACCAGGTAAAAGGATGGGTCCCAGGGTGCCCCTTTGAATGCTGGGGTTCATGATCGTCTCATTTAGGTGGTTGATGAACTATCAGAGGAGGAAGAAAAGGATGTTTGTGGGCAAAAATAAGATACTTAGAAGGCATTCAGGCAGAAATACTAATTAGGCAACTGGACATACCTATTGGGAAATACTGGTCAATAATTCTTGATTTTTTATTTTATAAAAAGGGACACAGAGAGCATAATAATACATACTCTCCAGAGTTGTTACTAGGAATAAACGGAGAAATGATGAATGGAAAAACACCTGGTCCACTAAATTGCCCATATTAGGTGACAACTATTATTATTTCTCCTACCTCCCTGCTCCCTCCCTTCTTCTGTTTTGTTTCTCCTCTCTCCTCTATTTCCTCCCCTTTAAAAGAGTTGTGCTAAGGAAGAGGCACTGAAAAGGAGCCTTGGTTGAGTCACTTTCCCACATCCCATTAAAGTGAGCTAGACATGGGCAAGAAATCCTTGGTACCTGGCTCCCACCCCTTAGATTCACCTCTAAGGAAATTTTAGCCAATACCTGGCTGAGAGGCTATCTCAAGTACTTGATAACTCTATTCTTAGAGCTATGGTATCTGGGAGACTGAGAAAGTCTTAAATCTCCCCGCTGTGTCACAGAATAGTATTTGCAATTCATCTTCAATTCCTCCTTATTCACCCACTTCTTCACCTTCACTTCCTTCCCTTATCTCTTGCTAGGAAAAGTACCCAGCTCCAGCCTCTTTTCCTCTTAGCCTCCTCCTTGAGAACACAGAGTCCTTGATGTCTTTGCTGGTGTCACACATTACTGTGGAAAGGTATGAGGGGAAATACTGCTTCTAGTTGCCAGCTGCATTCTTTTCCCTCTTCCCATACTTTTCTTTCCTGTATAGCCCCCGGCCTCAATCCTCACAACCACTTTCTTCCTCCCCTAGAGAGTTGGCATAATCCGCATAGATAAGTGATCAAGCCTTTTTCTGGGACTGATAAGGAGCGGAAAATGATTGCAATTGTGTCTGCTGCCGCTGGAGACAGAGCTCTCCCAGCCCAGGGCCCCGCCCCACTCCCTTTCCTCTCCCTCCCCCTCTCCCTTCTTAGCCCCACCCTTCTCCACCTCTTCCTAGTTCGCTTTCTCCTTCTGCGGCCCCAGGTGCCTTTTAAGGAACTCCACCCTAGGTGGAGTCCTTACCATAGTTACACCTCTCTTCTGGCCTAGCCAGGGCGGAGAAAGACGAAATCACCTCACCCACTCAGGTTGCCTAGAGAGCACCTCGCGTTCTGACCCGTGGGTTTCGAGGTCCCCAGTGGGACAGCTAGGAGCCTCCAAGAAACTCCGCCCCACAGGACGCTCAAATAGTTGCTGCTGTTTTTCCTTGAAGCTCCTGTCCTGGGCTGGTGTTTTCCTAAGTGTATCGACCAATCGTCGGCATTTTCTCCTCCCTTCTTTCCTTTTAGGAAGGAGCTGGGGTGTGGGGCTGCATGCGTGGCTTTGAAGGAATCCTCCTGATATCTCTCGTCCTGGGTTCCTGTCTTGGATGATTTCTTCACTGCCTCAACTTTGTGCTTAATAGTATTTTTAGGTTCTGGGCGGTTTTCTTAGCCCCCGCCTCCGTCCTTCTTTTCAAGGGTGTGCGGAGTTAAGAGGCTGGGTGGAGAGTGGGCTTGGCCGGAACTGAATTGGTGAAGGTAAAAGGGGAACGGAGGATCTTCAGCGTTGGCCCCTTCAGCCAGGCGAACCCAATTCATTTTTAGCTGAGGAAAGACTTCAAGGGGAGGTTTCTTTTTCGGAGGTCGTCTCTGGGGGCCCTAATTTTTGGATTGGATGCCAGAGAGCTTTGTTTTCCTGTTCTGAGGGTGGGCCAGCTGAGTCTGAAGAGACTCTCTCCTTTCTCCTTCCCCATTTTCCAGCCGGAAGAAAAAGGAAAGGTGGGGGGCCGTGAAAGAGAAAGCCAGAGAACCTAGCCTGGCACGCTGTCAAGACAGGGGCGGGTGTGAGTGGAACAGCTGTCTAGCGATCAGCTCAGGAGTATGAGCCTACAGGAGGACGGCATGAGCTTCAGACACTTCAGGAGTCATCGGCTAGAGACAAGGGCGGTAAGTGACACCGAGATTAGAACCCACCCACTCTCATCTCGGCCTAGGTTACCCTGCCACTCACACACACTACACCCACCCACTTATTTTTGGGTTTTAGCAAGGGGAGGGGGAGCGGAAGGATAAAAACACTGAAATAAAATGAAACTAAGGGAAAATGACTTCGTTAAAGATTAAGTGAAAAGGACCTAAAAAGGGGAGGGGTCACTTTTTGGGAAGCTTCTTGAAGAAGTGAAACAGGTTTGAAGAAAGAAGTAGAAGGATTTGTCTAGTTTAGTCTGCCCTGGATCGTGCTCTCAATCCTCCTTAAGCAGAGAGGTTTGTCTCTCACTTAACCCCACACTGTCAAAGTCCCAGCCAGAGAACAAGATTCAAAAGGCCATTCACCCCCCATAACATCCCTAAAAAGTAGTGGGTATTTAGAGATGCTTCTAGAAAGAGGGAGGCGGGACAAGTGGGAGCCTGGGTTATTGGAAATTAGAATCCTGAGATCTTGGAAGGAGCCGCGGGGATGAGCTGCTTTGGGCTTGCCAGTTCTTTAAGGAGGAGCTTACCTTTGGTTGGAGGAGGAAGGCCAATCCTAGGCCCTGCCCAGGCCCTTTAAGACCTGGCCAAGGCCATCAGTTCTCTGTGTAAGTGAGAGATTAGGCAGAATTACTGTGATTGCTGGAGCTAGTGGACTTGCTCATCCTCTTGGTGGAGCTATCTTTTGTGACCTTAAGAATTTGGGGGAAAATAAATCATATCCAAACAGGTGGCAAAAGGAATGTCTTATTTCCTTTGATATTGGATTCATTGTGAAGAAAAATAATAATGAAAAATAATAATAATAATAATAATAATGTTTCATTATTATTCAGTGTAATAATGACTGGGCAAAAAGAATAATCTCCAAGTTTGGATTTTAAACTGGTGGGGACTGTGATGGTTTGGGGTAACACAAAGTTCTCCTTTGAAACCATATTGCTATCAGTAATTAGCCTGGGCATTATTTTTCTCCATCTATAGAATGCATATTAATAATTGTCTTGAAAGATATTTGGGTAGCTGAAATACAACGTAATTGGCAGAGGCTGTTTGTCATAATCTTAGTTTCCCTTCCTTTTCCTACTCAGTTTAGAACTCTTTCTCTAGAACACTGCTGATAGAGTTAGTACTTTGATGCCCTTAAAATGCCTTCCAGATGAAGTGAAAGGAGACCTGGATGGATCAAATTAGCTTGTCTAATAGCTGAGAGGCTACAGCATAGGTTTTATTTGCTTCTAATTTAACATTGTTCCCAGTGGACTTAATCACCTCTAATAAAAAAGCTACTAACCTGCTTTTCCTTTAATTATTTGGACAACTTAACCAGGAGGATATAACCGAAAGAACCTTTGTACAACAGAAACCAGTGACTCATAAATGACCTCATCCCAATCTTCAGAGTATTGGGAGAACATTCATGAGAGAAATGCTAATCTCTGATAACTGTTGAGGACCCAGAGAATGGACTGGGAACAGTGTCTCCAGATTAGCTTAGAGTGCAGACAGGCTTTTATAAAACATAAGAAGAGCAGAAATATACCTTCAAAATAGAAATGACAAATATGGCTATCCAGTCCTTTCTCAAGATTAAGTAAATTAACAACTCTACTTTGAGATCCCTAGGGAACTACAGATATTTCATGCTTATGCTTTCAGCATACACCGGAAAGAAAAGTAGGGTGGGGGACTGAACTAGATCACCATCACACCACCCTCATTGTTCTAGCATATGCATTTCCGAGATGGGATTCTTAGTGGTTTAGCTTTCTGAATTCCTCAAATCAAGGTGTCAAGCCTAGTGAAGTAATCAACTATCTTTTAAGATTGTCTGTATCTGGTGGTGGGAGTCACCAACCTCTCATCCTTTCTCATTCTGGCAGGAACATTATCATTATTTGATACGTTTATGTATTCGCCTTTGTCCTGAGTCATTTGTAGTTTATGATCTTGCTTAATTGGTTAAGTGAGGAGAAGATGGCCTTTGGATATATAATTTACTTATATTAGGAATCTTTCCAGGGATATGCAATTTATATCAGTTAATAAATACTGTATTTTTCTGCCTCTTCCCTTTTATGTACAAATGCTAACACATTCTGCACATTGTTCTACAATTGCTTTATCTACTTAAAAATATACTTTGGAGATATTTCCATATACACACTTATCAAAAACTATGGTATGTGTTCAAATGTTTAAAACTTTTTTGCAATAAAAGACACATTAACCCCCTTCAAAATACCCTCTTTTGCTTTGAGTGCACTTATCCCCCTGTTCTTGCCACTTTCTGAAGTTTGTGGTGATCTGAATTGATTCAAAATGTTTTTGGAAATTTATGTTAAATAAAAATATTACAGTATGTTCTCACCCAACTGATTCACCAGATCGCATGCCATGCAACTTCTAGCTGTTCCCCAAAGTCAAAATCACCATGAACGTAAACATTTTCAGATGATTCAGAACATGGGGGCTGCCACAATAGCTCAACCAATGACACTTACAAAAGAGAATTTCCAGAATTACTTCAGAAAGTGGCAAGAATGAAGGAATGGGTATGTTCAAAGTCAGGAGCAGTAGTTTGAGGAAAATTAATTGGCTTTTACTGTAGTTTTTACTGTAATACCTTTTTAAAAATGTAAACATTCACCTTATTTTTTTATCATGCCCTACATGTTTAAAAATGCCTCATTCTTCTGTGACTGCATAGAGTTTCACTGTATGGATAAGCCATGAATTTTTAAATCTGTCTTCTGCTGATTGACATTTGTTGTTTGTAATAGCAATAAAAACTTTGTGAATAATTTACTAAAAGAATAGTGCTGTCTTACCAAAATGTTGCTGAGTTCCTTTTTTATTTTGAGATAGAGTCGTACTATGTATTTCAGGCTGGCCTTCTACTCTATGTAGCTCAAGCTGGCTTCAAGTTCTGTTCTCCCCAACCGAATTATAGATATGGATCACCATACTCTGCTCATGATTCAGTTCCTTAAGCAACAGAAAATTATTATTTATTTGCAGTTCTGAAGACTGGAAGACTGAGATCAGAGTACAATCATGGTCAGATTCTTGTAAGGGATTGCTATGGTTTGTGTCTGGTTGTGCCCCCAAAGCCTTATGCAGTCATAGATGGGGCTTTTCAGAGGTGGCTGGATCTAGAGTGTGTGGTGTTGGAATCAAGGGTTTGTGAATATTAAATCAGTCCACTGATTGGTTTGGCTAGTTCTAGCTAGATTTAAGGGTGTAAGTGCTACACCCACCCTAGGGCAGGTAGCCTGTATAAAATATAAAGAAGAGAAAGGAGGTTATGTGTCCTCATTTGCCTGTTTGCCATGAATTATTTATCCTCTGTGATGCCCCTTTGCCATGCCACCTTGCCTTGGAGCCAACTGACTCTTCATTTAAACCTCTACAGACTGTTAGCCAAAATAACCTTTTACTCCCTTAACTTTGGGCATTGGGTATTTTGTCTCAGCAAGGAGAAAAGTAACTAAGACACGTCTCTTTTCCTGACTCCTTGATACATGCTCACATGATCTTCTTTGCATTACTGGAGAGAGACAGAGACAGAGAGAGCAAGCCAGCTCTGATGTTTCCTCTTATAAAGACACTAATTCTATCAGATCACAGTCCTACCCTTATGACTTCATTTAACCTAATTATACTTACATAAAGGTCCTTTTCCCATATTCTATCAAACTGAGTTGAAGGCTTCAACATATGGAATTTGGGAGGAGCACAGTTCGGTTCATAGCAGTATGTCAGTTTGCCCAGTCTTTTATTTTTAAATACTGATTTATTGTCAACATTTCAAAATCAGGTTTTAGTTAAAACTAGAATTCCAGTTTCTCTTGAATAGTCAGAAGACACTAAGTAACATTCCTTCTGACAACAATTGCCTGGAGTTAATAAACTACTCTCTCCCTCCTCTAAAGAGAACATATATTCTCTGTTCAATGTGTTCCTCAGCTGGGCTAGGAGAAACTAACTTGTCTATCCCTTTTGCATATTGAATTTTGGCACCATAAGCTCTTAACAAATATACAGAATATTCTAATAGTTTCTAGTTCTGCCTTGATTATTTTTGCTTGCTTTTTTTCTGAGGCCCAGTGTCAGGATATCATCCTTAGGACACATTTTTTTTTATTACTTTGCTCTCCTTTGCACAATCTTTTACTGGTTATCTACAAAACTCTAGGCATTATGATAGAAGCTAAATTTATAGTGGTTAATAGTTTAGGTGAGATTCTTCACATTCATAGTCTACTTTTCCTGTCATTCGTATTTCCTTTTTGTCTCTTCTTGAAAGATGGTACTTCATAAAGAACCACCTCAGGACAAAAAATTCTTCTGAATTTTTTTTTTTACTACCTCACTCTCAGTGACCTCCTCGCATATCCTCAATATCATCTATTCTCTTATACCGTTTTATTGCTATTTTTTTATGCATGGTTTTTGTCTCGCCACATGGACTTGAAATCTCAAACTGAAATCTGTGCAGGCCTCCTAGTAAAATGAGACATGCATGCCATATAAAGAGGACAACCACTAACCATCTCTAGCTAAGTTTTCTCTTTTGTAATATCAATTCTATTTTGTAAAATCTTTTAGTTTTTTCAGAAAAAAATACAACTTTTTAAAAAATCAAATTTCACACGTTAAAAACTTGTTTCTGCATTTTCTGATCTGTTCCATTGATCCTCTGGTTTGTTTATTTGTTTGCCAGTACCATTATGTTTTTATTGCAGTTACTCTATAGTTACAGTTTATGTTTGAATGGACCCCCAAGCCTCATGCAGTCATGGAGGTGGCTGAATCTGGTACTTGTGATTGGTTTGTTGTCTGGCACTGGGATTGGTGGTGTGAGTGCTGCACCTGCCAGGGACGGGTAGCTGGCATACTATATAAAAGAGGAAAGGAGGCATGCTTTGCCCCTTTTTACCCTGTTCGCGCTTGTTGCTTGTGGCCACCTTGAAGGGTTGCCCCTTAGCCATGCCACCCTGCCTTGGAGCCAGCTGAGTATGGACTAAAACTCCAAAAACTGTAAGCTAAATAAATCTTTCCTTCCTTCATTTTGGGCATCAGGTATTTTGTCTCAACAGTAAGAGAAAAGTAACCAAGACAGTAGTATATCTTCAAGGTAGAAATTGTGATGCCCCCTGCCTTGCATTTGTTGCCCAGTATTGCTTTTGCTATTCTGTATTTTCTGGTTACAAATGAATTTCTGGATAGTTTTCTCAAATTCTGTGAAGTATAATAATGGTATTTTGATTGGGATTGCATTATATCTGCATAACAAGTTTGGTAGTATGGCCATTTCAATTATGTTGGTACTTCCCACCCAAGAGCAAGGGGGATATTTGCATTTTCTGATATACTCTTCTATTTCATTCTTCAGAGTACTGTAGTTTTCAATGTAGAGATCTTTTAATTCCTTTATTAGATCAATTCCTAAGTATTTCCTTTTTTTCTCATGCTACTGTGAAAGGTGTTGTTTCCCTAATTTCTCCTTCAGTGAGTTTGTTATTTGTGTTCAGGAATGCTATTGACCCTTGAATGTTGACATTGTATCCAGCCACACTACTGAATTTGGTTATTAAGTGTATAAGTCTTTTGGTGGTCTTATATGTAGAGTATCAGATCATCTGCAAATAATTAACTTCTTACTTGCCTATCTTTATTTCTTTTATTTATTTCTCTAGACTAATTGCTCTGGATAATGTTTCCAGAACTGCATTAAATAGGATTTGTGATAGTGGACATCTTTGTCTTCTTGCTGATATTAGAGTGAAAGCGTTCAGTTTTTAACTATTTAGTATGATGTTGACGGTTTATCATAGATAGCTTTTATCAGATTGAGATAAAGTCCAGCTATTCCAATTTTCTATAGGGATTTTTTTTAATGATTATAGGCATCTGAGATGAATACACACTTCTCAGATAAAGAAGTAGAGATGGCAAAGAAATATATGAAAAAATGTTCAACATCACTGGTCATTACAGAGATACAAATTCAAAAACTGAGATTCTACTTCATTCGAGATAGAATAACTATTATCAAAAAATCAACCAATAAGAAATGCTGGTAGTGGGACTGTGAGAAAAAGGGAATACTTTTCCACTGTTAGTGGGAGTATAGACTGAGGCAACCACTGTGGAAATTAGTGTGGAGATTCCTCAAAAAACTAGCAGTAGAAGTCCCATTTGACCTGAGTATCATCCCAAAAGAATTAAAAGCATCATACCAAAGCAATAATGCACACAAGCATGTTTATAGTGGCACAGTTTGTAATAGTCAAATCTTGGAAAAAACCAAATGTTCATGAACTGAGGAATGGCAAAAAAAGATGTGGTTTTTTTATATAATGGAGTAACACTTAGCCATAAAGAAGTGTAAATTTGAGACATTTATTGTTAAATGGATGGTCCTTGAGCCCATACTCTTAAATGAAGTTGAATACGTGTGTTACATTGTCTCTATGGTGTGAGAAATTGAAAGTGTAAATAAGAAACAAACTGTATAATAAATATTGTGAGATAAGAAGTAATTGCTCAAAATGAAAGGGGAACTAGGGAAGGGGGAAGGGAGAAAGGAAGGAAGGGAAAAGAAAAAAGTGAGAAAAAAGAATAAAGTGGAAACATTTTAAATAAGGAGAAGAAGAGGGGTTGAAGAGAGGGGAGGGGAATGGGAGAGAAAAAAAGACAAATCCAGGTATATCATGTACAGTTACAAATTCCCTATGATGAATGAGATCATTGTATATATCTACATTATACCAATAAACTTAATTAAATTAAAAAAATAAAGCATAAGTAATAATGTAGTAAAAGACAAAACTTGTTGTATTTCAGATTTTAACGTCACTATTGAACCAGGTCAGTGTCTGCCAGGGACTGTCAGTTTTCATTACCTGACCTACACTGAAAATTCCTTGAGAACAGAGAAAAAAACTTTGTTTTCTGAATGGTATTATAGGCTCCCCTATAGATTTTCTACTACAGTGTTAGTTATTTAATACATCATTTGGAAAGTCTTAAGAATCACCTGAAATATAAGTTGACCCCAGTTTCCATAGATAATATAGCATTTCTGCTTTATCCATATACCTAACATGTGCTTTAGGAGACAATTATCCTGTCACTCTTCTTTTTCCCTACCCTCTATCTGGAAACGTAACCATCCAAATTTCTCAGTCCAGCTTCACTTTTTCTTTAAACAGTCTGATCCTTTATTTCTATCGTTTTTGGTTTTCCTTTATTTCTCATTTATGGTGAAATACAAACTCACAGAAAGGTGTATTATTCTCAGAAAAGCCTCCAGAATGCTTAACACATATTTCAATTGTATTATTTGAGACTGCTCATTCCATTTCTTTAGTTTTTTCTCTACTGTCAATGATGTATTTGTTTCATGTTTAATTAGAATGAGGTTTGTCATGTGAATCTATTAGTTTTCTTGTTTTTTAAAAACAATTCTGATAATTATGCGTACTAGTTGGTGCTAAAATAATAGTAACATGCCTTTTTCATTCCTTGTACCTGGATTTAAGAATTGATGTGTAGCACTGAATTGGTCATTGCGTTAATGGGACCATTTTGGTGCTATAAATTGATATGGCTCAGGATTCTCCTAGGCTTTCTTGACATGGTGGGTGCTTCTGAGCTATGTTGCTCAATTAATGAGTGGAAATGCTACTCAAGGGGCAAGATTTCTGCCCTAAGCAATCATTGCACTAAAGATGGGTGAAGATGATTGTGTTGTTTAAGATTTTTGGCTGTGTCATGAAATAATGGTATAAAGTGCTAAGATATTTGCATGAGAGTTTACGTTATGTTGAAGAGCAATGAGTCTTTGCTTCTTAGGTCTTTTGTCCTCTTCTTAACTGATGCCTACCTACATGCCATGCTCAAATTGTGATGCCTGGAGGTTTTCTCTTATGATGAACATCACAATTAGTGAGAATTCTTTAATGCTCTTTGCAAACATTCAATAACAAAGCTTGCTGTGAAGGTATAAGATTAAATAAATTTCATCTTTACCAAACTTCCAAAGTGCACTGTTATAGAAGGTATTTTAAAGAAGAAATGGAAGTGTGGTATTGAACAACAAAATTGCATTTGAATCACACAAGTCATTAGTTTTATGTGATTTTGGGATTACTTAATCACTCTCAGCCTGTATTTCTCCATGTGTATAATGGCATTATTAGTATTATATATTTTATAGAATGATTATAAATATTAAATGTATTCTATTATAAATGCAGAGGAATAAAATGACATGGTTTCTGAGATTTGCCTAAAATTAATTCATTGAGATGGAGCGGAGTTTGGGTACAAATAAACCATGATTTTCCATTAGCTGAAAAATCAATGAAGCTAGGAATAGGCATATTGATCTTGTCTCTGCTTTTGTATGGATTTTAAATTATGCATAATAATTTTGATAGTCTATTGGAGTGATTCTCATGTTTACCTCGTAATTTGTGAAGAATTTAATTGTTCATCTTGACATCAACCTTGCATGTTAAGCAGACACTTGGATTTATTATTGTGGATTTTTCATCTATGTTCTTATTGTTGAACCATAGAATATTAATCTAGAAGGGAACTTAGAAAAGCTAAATATTTCGAGTAACATTTTGAGTGATATAACAGTGGAGGCTGGTCTACAATCTAGGTCTCTCTGCTCCTACTTAAATTATTTTCCCATTATTTCATACTTCCTTTTTTAAACATAGCACTTTTATTATAATTTCTACTACCTTATTGCATATAAGATTAATTATTGATTAAAATAAATCTATAATTGGATGGAATCTGTGTAAAAAGGGCTAGTTCTAGAAATATTAAGTAGTATTTGTCCAATACTTTCAGGTTTGTTCTTTCAGTTGATCCTCACAAGAATTCTGTGAGGTAAATGAAGAGTTATTTCATTTCTACTCTAAGTGATGGAACTTGCCCAAGGTCAACATATAATTTGGTATTTAAATTAGACCTAAAACTCAGGCCTGGAGGTTGCCTGAACTCCATTTGTATTACTAGTTATAAAATTTTATCATAATTAACTTTAGCTTTTGTTTTCCAGAATGAGACATCTTAATATCTAGCATATTCCAAGGTGATTTTTCATTCATACATGTTTTTTGTGGAAAAGAAAATAAGGCTCAGTATTAGTAATTGAGGTGAGGACAAGTATATGAAAGCACTAGAAGCTATGCAGATGATACTGTAGAATATAAAGTCATAGGATAATGGTGATAAATATGTCAAAAATAATAAAACAGGTATTGTTACTCTATCCAACATGCTTTACCTGAGACCCACAGTTTTCTTGCTCCCTTTTTATTTTAGTAATTTAATTAAAATACAAAAATTGAAAATCATAATTTAAATGCATTAACTGTATTATATTTTTTATAGATGGCTCTAGACAATTGGTCCTCATTCATGTGGCCCAGGCAAGCCAAAATGAACATATCTTCAAATGGTTTGGGATCTTAAAGATATGACTACAAAAATAAATGAAGGCTGGCAGCACACACTATGTATGAATGTCAATGAAAGGATGATTGTATTATACCATTAATACAGTAGTTAGATAAACTTGAACTAGTGAAGGAGTGTGTGGTAATGAAAAGAAGAGGTGATAATATACACCAGAAAAAGAGCTACATGACTTTGGGCAAGTTCTTTAACTTTTCTATGCCTTACTTTCCTCATCTCCAAAATGAAGATATATCAGTCTGGCCCTGCTGTTTAAATGATTGTCAAGAAGATTAATCATGAAAATACATGCAAAAGCTCTTTGTGGTATGTAACTGTAAAATCCTTATATAAGTCTGTGTCACCATTTCCAATGCCCTTCTTTCTTTTTAGTCATGGACTCTAATAACTTTGCTTTGCTTCACTCCTTAAAAATCTCATTTCCTCTATAGGCATTTTTTTTCCTTTTCCAAAACTGGTGAAAGGATACAAAGTGGTCTTTTTAGTGAGTCGCTTCTTGTTGTACCTTGGAGACACTATTCACTTTCATGATACTAGAAGTTCATTATAGGAAATGGCACTTGGGTAACAAAGTAAACGTAGGAACATGACACTAATTATGTAACTTTATCACATTGCTGTAGTCTTGGTCTCTGGAATATGTTTTTTTAAAATATATTCTGCATGTATGAGACATTGGCCAACTGGATATGGTGTTCAATCCTCCTCCTTTATTTCCTTTTTAAATACTTCTTCCTTTAGAGAAGAGTCAGAAATTTCAGCTTCCAGACACAAAGACTTAAAGAGCCAATTCAAGCAGAATTATGGTTACTACCATAAGTAGGTAATGTTTATTTCTGCTGCCTTCCTGCCTGGGTGATTCACATCTCAGTGGCCTAGGCCATTGCTCCTGAAACTCCCTTTCATATATATCTTTTCTGCTTATCTCACTGACAGCTACTGTGCATCTGTCTGGTCTCAGACACTTACAGCAGCAATTCTAACTCTAGAAACAAAGCCTTTAAATAGACCTGAGTTCCTTTTAATTTTTATTTTTCCTTAAGTATTAATGTTGCAAAATTTTAGTTTTCAGCTGGCCCTTTGTATCAGTAGACTAAAATATTTGTGATATGGGTAGAGCAAGAAGTATTTTTCAGACTTCTTTATTACTGCTATTAAAGTTTTTGATTATAGGCATCCATGGTTTTGAATACGACTCTAACCGTCCACACTCCCATTGTAATGATTCATTCATTGATTGAAAGTTAAGACACAGCATATAGGAGATACTCTATTAAAACATAGAGATACAGAAAGGAACAAGACTAGGCAACTATTGAGAAACTTATCTGATTGTGAGGGAGACAATGCCTCTTTGTGTCACACACTGTTACTAACACTTGAGCATATATTAACTTAGTAAATCCTCACAGCAACTCTATGAAGTGGTACTAACATTATTTCTATTTCTACAAATGAGAAAACAGACACAGGCAGTGAGAAAAAATTGTTTTACTGAAAAGAAGTTGTAGAGCCAAGATGTGACCCCAGGCATGTATCAACAGCCCACATATTTTACTACATTTTGATAGCAATATATAGTATACTGAAAGGAAAAGTGACTGGGAGATGACAAATGGGTAAGTTTAAGAGATGTTTTGGAGGCATAACTCATTACAGCTGATAACCAATTGGCCAAAGATAGAGAAGAGTCAAAGATGAATGACCCATAGGTTTTAAGCTTGACAGATTGAGTTGATGGTGATGCTAGAAATTAAGATTGGAAATACAAGATGCTAGAAATTAAGACTGGAGCAGTTTTAGGAACTCACTGAGTATACAGCACCTCTTTGGTACTCAGGAAATATTCTTCTGAGTCAGATCTCAAGATTCTGGCCATCAAAAATAATGAGGACTGTGAATGCAATGGTGATAAGAGTATTAGCATAGCATGTATGAGGTCCTGGGTTCAATCCTCAGCACTGCAATAATAATAATCATGGTAACTTTGATAACAATTTTTAACTGATAACTTTTTATATGTTGAGAATTTCTTCAAGTGCATTTACATGTATTTACATGGAATCTACATTGACTTTTTTAAGATAATAGAATTTTTCCCCTTTCTTGACAGATAAAGAAACAGATTCATGGAGGCTAAATGGTTGTTCAAAATCATTCTGCTTCCTCAACCATGCCTTCTCTTAGTTCATAGGTGTTGAAGAAGAACACACAGAAAGTAGCTTTTGTAAAATATCCTGGCTGGCCATAATGACACCTATTTGAAGGTGCTTTGAATACAGAGGAAAAACAGAATTCTCTCCACACTCATCTGTAGATTTTCCTGGTAGCAATCAAGCAAGTTCTGCTAACTTTTTGGTGCCCTCTTGTGGACTACACTAGAGTTATCTGACTCAACATTGTTTTTCACCGTCACACTTCATTTTCTCATCCTAGGAATTAGAAAACATCCTCTCTGAAACCTCTTGCTTCATAGTTAATTTACACCTCAGGTCTCTCTCGTACTTAGCATCTTGAATTTTCTTTCATTGTTTTCCACTCTTTACAATTCTTGTACTTGAGAAAATATATTTCCTTGCTCTTTTTCCATCAGCAGGAGTTTTTATCACAACAAGCTTAAGTTCTTTTGGCAATCACAGCTTTATGAGTTCCTGCCTCTACTGTTCTTATTCATTGCTATACTTCTTCCTCTGCCACACCCCTGAGAGGCTCCATAGAACCCTTAGTATTATGCAGAGGATGAGCTGAATTTCTTTAATTCTACATGGACAAGTTCAGTCTTGCAAATAAAAAGACACTGACAAAAATAAAATGTGATTCCTGGGCATCTACCTCTATGACAGTTAGGATTGGATGTCAATTTGATTGGCTTTGGGACTTGTGTGAAAGACTGGTGGGGCAAATTTCTAGGCGTGTCTGGTTGGCTCATGGAGGCCTGGCCTTGAGGTCTATTTCTAGTCCCTTGGTGCTTCTCTGCCACTACTTCCCCTACTCTGTTTCCTGGCTCCATGAGCTAATTAGCTGTGCTCTGCCATGCCTTCTTGCCATGATGTTTCTGCCATGGAGCCAAGAGACAATGGACTGAACCACCAAAAACCATAAGCCAAATTGAGCCCCTCCTCCCTTAAGACGTGGATATGAGGTATTATGTCAGTAATGAGAAAGCTGACTAGTACAGAAAATTGGTACTACAAAAGTGGCATCATTGATGTGACTGTTAATGACAAAGGGTTCAGAAACATTTGGAACTGGTTTACGGGAGGAATTTGAAAAGATTTGGAGATGTGGCCTAGAGAAGTCTTAGAATTTTGTAAACAGAGCATAATAGGTGATTTTGGTTAGAGTTCAGAAAACCAGAATGCTGATAGGAATGAAAGAATAAAGACCAGGTTCAAGAGGTTTCAATTGAGAGCAAGAGCTCAATTAGCAGTTTTACTAGGGATCATGTATGTTATACCCTGACAAAACATTTGTCTATATTTTGCCTATGTCCTGAGACTTCACAAGAGACTGAGATTAAGGGTAGTGAACTAATTTATCTGGCAGAGGAAATTTCAAGACAGTCCAAAGTTTAGGTCGTGGCATGGGTACTGCTGGCTTCTTTAACCAGATTAATATAGTGAGAATTTGAAGCAAAAGGCAGATCATAACACTTTGAAAATCTTAAATGTTGTCTCAGAAGAAACCACAGGTAAAGTTGGAACCAAAAGTGGTGTGAGTGTTGAAGTGATTAGCATCTTTAAGAAGAGACCAAGTGCTTTGCACAAGGGTAAGAAAAAGGGTGCTTCGAGGTCATCTCAGAAATCAGTAATAGTTCACCCATTGCAGGCTCAAGAGTCCAAAAGTACAGACTTTTCATTTGAGATGACAGTACCTGTAACCCTTGCTCAAGAAGTGCCTCTTAGGGAATTGGTTCATTTTGATTCATTTCATTGTATTGATCCATCCAGACACTCAGAGGTAACCACTGGCAAGCTCCAAGGAGGTTTGGCTACTTCTCCCTCAGACTGGAGACCTTGGCATTGCCCATATGATGCTAGTTTGACAGTAGGCAGAATGCAAAAGTTGTAGGATCACAGAAGCTTCCCCTTAGATTTCAAAAGAGGGCATGGGAAGCTAGTCAAGGAGTCCCTTAAAGGCAATGTGTGAAGCCATGAGGATAAAACTGGAGGTCCAGTGAAGACTCAGGAGTTTGCAGGAGCCAGGGTAGAATTTCTGCTGAGGAAAGTTATAGTCCATGAATGGATCTAGCCCAAGAGAGAAGCCATGTAGTTTGCAATTCATGGGAGGGGTATCTGCCTAAGCTTTTTGGAAGTTATACTTTATCAAGTATGTGCCCCAGAAGATAGACATAGAACTACTGGACTTAATGTTTCCTGTGATGGATTTCATTTGGTCTTGCTTTGTTCTTATTCTTCTCTATCTGTATTCCTCCCTTTAAAATGGGAATATTTACCCAGTGCCATTGAGATTAGCTTGTTTTGATTTTAATAGATGTCACAGCACAGAGTTTGCCTTGAGGCTCAGAGGAAACTTGGACTTAAACATTTAAAAAAATGCTGAAACTGTTGAGATTTTGGTGGAATGAATTGTTGTATTTTCAGTTGTACATGAAATAGTTGTAGTATGCTAGGCAGAATTATGAACTTGCTATTGTGTTTATTTGAAGATTGAGTATGGTTTCAAGAGATATGTTTGAGTATGAAGTGGACAAAGTTTGGCATTTAGGCAAATGTGTGGCAGTTAGGGTGGTGTGTCAACTTGACTGATTTTGAGATCTGCTTGGGGAATTGGTGAAACACACTTCTGGGTAGGTGATGGAGGCCTGGCCTTGGGATCTGTGTCTGGTCTCTTGCCCTTTTCTCTCAGGAACTCTTCGATGGCTCTGCTTTCCTGGTCACCACAAACTAAACATGTTTGCTCCACCATGCCCTTCTGTCATGTTTCTGTCTTAGAAGAAGTGCTTCTTAGGGACCATGGACTAAAACCCTTAAAATTATAAGCCAAATTAAACTTCTCTTTTACATTGTGACAGTTAGGTAGCATGTCTCAGTGATTAGAAAGATTGCTAATATAAAATCAGTGCTTTCTGATACATTTTGCTGTTTCCACATATCTGGTTGGCCCAGAACTCAAATTCATAGGAATGCACCTATTAAAACCTCTGATAAATAATAATTATTTGGTGAGTAAATGGATACCTATCTATATCTACATCTACATCTACATCTATATCTATATCTATATCTATATCTATATCTATATCTACACACAGTTCTACTACTACCTGAATCAAGTGAAAGAAAAGTCATGAATTTGTAATTAAATTGGAGATCTAATACTTAAAGTGTCAAAATTCTGTAAACTGTCATAGTGGCTCTGAATTTTTCCTCTTATTTTACATGGAAGTTTCTTTGTGTGTCACTGTTCTTTAATTAAAAATGATTTTCTCAATTGCCTACATTCAGTGAATGAAAGAATCATTTTGGGGTTTATGTTTCATTTTTGTTTCTATATTATAGTTTTATATCTTTGCTGTTTGTGCATTCATTGTATATTAACTGCATTGTGTCTTAAATGACTATTGTGATGTAACCTTTAAAACTAATACTTTTTATCGGTAAATGCATTTGACTATCAAACAAGTAAGATTTGTAGATTGACTATCTTTTGAAATGCAGCCAGGCCATTGGTGTAGGAACTGTTATTGACTGGGTGACACTTAGCATAATCTGAAATCAATTTATAAGTATGTGTGATTTTGGATTCCTTCTATATTTCCCTGCATAGTCAGATTGGAATGTAAATAGATTAAAGGGAATCTAGCCAAAGAGGTAAACTTGGTAAGTGTGTCTAGTGCGAATAAGTGATGACACAAGACAGTTGAATGAAGCTACCAAATCTCTATTTTCATAAAAGGAACAGATATTGAAAGAGGAAAGAAAAGGCTTTTTATTAACTTCACCTGGCTTGTAGAATTTTTTTAAAGATAGTAAAATCCAACAGAACATTACAGAATAAAATCAATCAAAACAAAGCAGTAGAACTGGTACAGAACTTCAAAGAAGTATACTATGAAAACAATAGCTACTATAGTATATCTTTTTGTTTTCAGAATAGTTGACCATTCTGTCAGGTATGGTAAAATCAAACCAAGAACAAAACACAATAAAACCAATCAAAACAGAATATGAAATAAAGCAAAAAAAAATTAATCAGAATAAAGCAAAACAATGAGAACAATATTGGGCCTCAAAGAAAAGACAGAAGAGAATCCCCCATATTTGCTACATTGCATACTGTCATCTTCCCAAGAGATGCTCAGACTGCCGGCTCCAGGCCTGCAAAATCAACCAAACAGTACAAGCATTTAGTTGATTTATGTACCTTAGTTGCTATCAACTTAGCCTGTCCTCCAAATCAGCAGGTTGCTTGGTGGGGGGGATGTCCTTGATTCATGTCCTTGATTCTTACCCCGCGGTAGGTGTATGGGACACACATCTTTCTCTTCCTGGAGTGCGCACCGCTCGTGTACTCACTAGGAAGGCAGGCTAGTTGTCTTCTGGTTGGAGCCTCTCTGACCCAACATGGCAGGTTCTCGAGAGGCACTTCTTTCTCTTCCTGGAATCTGTGGCAGTCACCTGGCTTGTAGATTTAAGAGTGGTAGACAAATGAAATGTTTCTCTGGAGAGGCTTGGCTCTAATGTATAAACATGTTTACTGAGATAAGTAGCCATATAAAAGTGTACAAATCTTTAAAGCAAGAACTAGACCAAGTAGGAAGGATTCTGGAAACTATGTAGCTATGCTGATATGCCCATGAATATGGGGAAGTCTGGAGAGGTTGGAAGAAACTGGTATACCTACATGTACAGTTTTGAGGAAATGGGTAGATAAAATAGTGCAATTTTGATGGCTGGGATAAATCAGAATGTTTCAGTGATTTCTCAGCATCTAGTAGTTCCTGCAAAACTATATTGAAAGAGTATATACAGATTTAATGAAGCATAGATGGAAGACATGCTTACAGTGGGTTAGACTTTGTTCTAAAAGTTATCTTTACTTTTCATCTCTTCCAGATATGGATCAACTCATAAACAACTTGGAGGTCCAATTTAATGCAGAAAGTTGCTCAATGCAGGCTTTCAAACAGGTCAGTTATCAGGAAAATGAAGTACTGATATTGAACTATAGCAGTGGTGTGTACTTGGTAGTTATTGCAGAGATGAAGCTTATTTTTCTTTTCTAACAACATATTTTGGGATTGAGAATGAATGAAGGAAGTTAGATTTCTAGGGAGTATATGAGTGCCTGATTTTTAAGTTCAACAAGGGAGTAGATCTGGCCTAAAAGAAACAGCCTCTAGGATCAAGGATATGTGGACAATATTAGACGCTTGGAAGAAAATAGCAGCTATTTATCTAGCACTATCTCATACTTCAGATACTGTAAAGATTGAATGCATTTTCTAGTTAATCTCCACAATAACCCTGTTGAACAGTGTATTTATTATTTGGGTTTTCCAGGGAAACAGCTAAGATATACATATTTCTTTCTCTTTATATCTGTAGATACCTAATAAATATAAATATAAATATATAGAGAGATTTTATAAAATTGTGTCACGTGATTATGGAAGTGTGCAAGGCCAAGATTTGATGGAGTAGTCTGGCAAATTGTACAATCTGGAGCAGTAACAATTTGACTCCAAAAGTAGACTGCTGATAGAATTCTCTCTTGCACTAGTGAAAGTCAGGCTTCATTTTATTAAGAACTTCAACCTACTGGTTGAAGATCATACACATTATGGTGGCAGCATCCTTTACTTAAGGTCCAGTGATTTAAATGTTAGTCTCACCCAAACAAAATATCCAGAAAAAAACCCCACAAACACAAACACACCGAGGGTAGGAGAGGGAAAGGAAGAATGAGAGAGAGAAAGAGAAAGGGAGAAGGAGAGGGACAGAAAGAGAGGGAAAGAGAGGAAGGAAGTGGGAGAGAGAGAGGGAGGGAGAGAAATAGAGAGGAATGGAGAGGAAGAGAGGGTGGGAGGCAGAGAGAGAGAGAGACAGAGACAGAGACAGAGACAGAGAGACAGAGTTCTAGAACAATTTTCAACCAAATAGCTGGCACTACGATGTAGCTGAGTTAAATTGTCATATAAAGTTAATCACTGCTATTCTCAGTCTTCCTCCTTTTTAGAGAAGAAACTGGTTTTTAGCAATTTGAACAAGCATTTAAAATGGATTATTTGGCTTACACAGTCAGGAACTCCATGCTAGATATTAAAGTCTCATCTTTCTGAGTCTTGAGTGAAATGCAAACGTAGCAAAATTTCCCTGGAAAATCCTTTAAATTGCCTAAAAATTTGAGTATCCAGCTTTGTGTATATAGCACTTACCTGTTCTTTTACATATTTCCAGATGAAATATCTGGTTTGCAATTAAGAGTCACATTTTAATTGTTTTTGGTCATTGAGTACTTGGCCCATGATATATAACTGAATTTAAGTTACATGTGTATAATGAAGGAGACTCCTTTCTAATATTTTAATATTTAACCAGATTAGCTGTCTTGTTTACCTTAAGAAACTATGTATACATTAAAACTTGCTAATTTTTTTTTGTACCGGAAATCGACCTCAGGACCTTGTGCTTGCCAGGCAGGCTTTGTGCCACTGAGCCATATCCCCAGCAAAACTTGCTAATTGTTATAAAATATGTATTAGTTGTTAGAGCTTAGTCAGAGTTCATACCAAAAAGAAGCTAGCTCAGTTTAAGTAATGTTAGATAAAAATTTATTGTACATATAATAAAAAATAGTCAAATGTTGTCAAGCTTACATAGCTACTTTGTTTTGTGTTCTCCAAGTATTCCTAAGTACAGGTATAATTCCAGAAATGTTTTCCCATACATTATTTAAGTATACCAAATTTTCAGAAGCTGAAGTCAGTTTGTAATTGGTTTTGTGTAGAAAATGCTGTATAGTAGGTGATCGAAGTGCCTTTTTTTATTTCTTACCAGTACTAGGATTTCTGCATTTAGTAAAGGTAGAGTGGTTATAGTACATGGCCACAGGATACTTGTTATGTCCTAGAGGACAAAGATGGGGAGTTTGTGCTCTATAACCACTCAGTACTGGCATCATTCCAGATCATAGAAGCCTCCTGATTTGTTTTGCTTTACGACTTTTTTAATATCACATGTTAGGATTGGTGGATGGCTATCTTGCTCAGGACACGCATACAGCTCACCCTTCTCTGAATTGCTATTTTACCATGCCATACAAATGAACACTTCATTATAGCTTGCCCTTTGTTTCTGGTTCCTGATTATTTCTTAGAAGTAAATTTCTTTTTTGAAATACGTGAAGAGTTTTAGGGTTATTGTGTCATGCAAGTCTTCCACAATCATTTACTTTAATATTTTGGCACATTTTCTATCTCACATTTCTCTCTCTGTCTTCTGTCTTTCTCTGTCTCTCTCTCTCTCTCACACACACACACACACACACCACACTACTTTCGAAAGTAAGCTAAGTCAAGAACTTTCATCCTTAAATAACTCAATACAAATCACCTGCAAGTGACATTTTCCTATATAACAACATCAGAATTATCACATTCAAGAGAATAAACAATATTTTCATAATTGAGTCTTACATTTCTAAAAGGTTCTCCAAATCATCATTTCTCACACTTTTTCTGTCCAAAGTATGCCTCAGTCAGCCAGTTACCCCAATCAGCCTCCACCCCATGGAGTTGCTTTCCTTAGGGTCTAAATTCCTATTTCTGAATGCTGTTGAGATGACTGTGATAACAGATTAAAATTTATCTAGTTTATACTAAGTCTCCCTTTCTAATAATATATTCATAGCCATTCACCTCTCTTTCCTTCACACTCAGGCACAGAGGTCCTTATCAGAGAAAGACGGAGTTCTAGGTGGATAACCTTAGTTTTTTACCTAAATAATAAATGTGCAAAATACATCTGCCTATATGCACAGCATGTGGATGCCAGCTTGAAAACTGATCAGTCTAAACAGATACTCATGTACAAAACCACATTTCATCTTTCTGTTAGGGAGCAGCCTGAGGGTTTATTTTGTTACTATGACAACATCTCTTTCTTTCCTTCCACCTACTATGCTGTTTGGCATATTTTTTTTCTTTCATTTTTCTTCTGGTCTTGCCTTCTCACTTTTAAGCTGTATGTCAGAGCTGTTTCAAACAAATGAAAAATAGAAACCTTGTTTTGAGCAGTTAATTTCCTGTACTTTACTTATCTTCATCAAATACTCAAGAACTTAAATATATGTGAAATTGATCGCTTCTTTTTCTGGATTTCTTTCTAGAGTTAGGGAGATCCTAAGTGCCTTTCTCCATCATATTTTGTGATAAGTCAGTAAAGAAGATTTTAAGTTCTTTTTTTCCCAAAAATTCACTTCAAAAATTCTGATTAGGATTCTGGAGTTAGAGAGGGACAATGGAAACTAAAGCTTTCTTCCAAAACCCTCCCAAGTTTGTGAGAGTGTGTGTGTGTGTGTGTGTGTGTGTGTGTGTGTGTCTGTTTCATCCACAACCTTCTTCATACTAGTAACAGAAAGATGAAGTTTCAACTTTTACAATAAAAAATAAGAAAAGTAGCTATTCTCTTTCTAGTTACTGGATAGTGAACATGTATAAACTAAAATCATCCCACAACACTGAAGATGAAAAAAGGTGAATTAAAGAGAGAAATCTTTGTGGATAAACTTTTAGACAATCTTTAAATGAGCTTTCAAAGAGTGGAGTAGGGAGTCAACCTGAGTCATCTCATGAAAATTTATAAAAATCACCAAAATTCTAACGCAGTAAAGATATTGAGTCCTTACATTATAGTTTCTTCACAGCCCTGATGTATAACATTCTATGTGGAGAGAGAGAGAGAGTAAAGCAGGGAGCATGTTATGCAACCACGGGATCATTATGTTCAAAATATAAAACAAAATATACTATAAATCTGGATTCTTCCTAAAATTGTTTTGATCTTTTTTTTTTTTTTTTTTTTTTTTGCGGCACCAGGGATTGAACTCACAGCCTCGCGCCTGCCAGACAGGCACTTAAGCTGCTGAGCCAAACTCCCGGCCCTGGTTTTTTGAAGCAGGGTCGCACTATGTAGCTCAGGCCGGCCTTGCGCTCACCTTGTAGCCCAGGCCGGCCTCGAACTCACAACGCTCTGCCTACCTCAGCCTCCCGAGTGCTGGGATTAAAGGCGTGCGCCACCACGCCCGGCTAATTGTTTTGATCTTATTAAAACAATTATTATCCAGTGCACACAAAAATTATTCAC
>RJWM01006656.1:0-66553 GCA_004363535.1 Dasyprocta punctata
GAATTCTGTCTTGGTTACTTCTCTCTCATTTTACTAGGACAAAATACTTGACATCCAAAATGAAGGAAGGAAAGGTTTATTTAGCTTACAGTTTGGAGGTTTCAGTCCATACTCAGCTGGCTCCAAAGCAGGGTGGCATGGCTAAGGGGCAGCCATTCATGGTGGCCACAAGTGACAAAAGCGAAAAGGACAAAAAGGAAAAGCAGGCTTCCTTCCCTCCCTTACATTAGATGCTGGTTATCCACCCCTGGGTGGGTGCTGCACTCACACCACCAATCCCAGGGCTAGGCAATGAACCAATCACAAATGCTACTCAGCCACCTTCAAAAGATCTGTTCCCCATGGATGCATGAGGCTTTGGGGGGACGTTTAAACATTACCCATAGTACCACCCCAAGAGTTGGCAAACCTTAGGACTGCCCATGAGCTCGAGACCCTGGCAGACTCCAAAATTAGTGCCCAGACTTCTAGGGGTTGCAGTGTGCTGGAAGACAGCTAGCTGTAGTGCTGGTTTACCTATCAGCATCTCTGCTTATATTTGGTTTAAAGGTAATGCAGAATCCTTTATTTTTTAACCCAGCTCAGTAATACATGCTCTTTTCTTTTTTATTTTTTTAATATCTAGCATTTTAGAAAATTATTAATTCCTTCCCAAGGAATTCTGAGCACTAGTGAATGTCTAAGTGCTAAATTGCTCTTCATGATCGGCTGTTACCAGAGTGGATCTATTCAGGATCAGACTGCTCTGAATAGCGATGTACAAATGCAGTCTATGATAGACTTTTAGGCAGGGAAAATTTTAAATGACAAGTTTGGTTATTTTACTGACTTTAAAATTTTATTTGACAGTATTTCTTTCCAAATCAAAATATCAGGAGATCCTTTATCCTGCCACATGAAGTAGACTTCGTGTCTTGCCTGGGATGGGGACTTAGGAGGAGAGGTGGTGTGCTAATCCCAGCTACAGCGGTATTGTGACCCAGTGTTTCACACAGCTTATATGTAAGCCTGTCACAGGTTCATGGATGATGGCACCTCCAAGTCTGTCTTTGACCCTTTTCAGCCATCACTGGTGCTTCAGACATTTTCTGCCAAAGTTGGTGGTCTTCTGCACATGACATGTTTTCTTCACTTAGCTTTTATTTACATTTCCTTCTTTGCTTTCCTAAAGAAGAAATTCTACAGTCACTTGACCTGCTTCCCCACCATATGGTGAAAACTGCTTCTGAAGTGCTGCAATCAGTGTTCTGTTCTGAAAATTTTTGAGCAAGTAGCCACATCGCTCTGTTGTTACCTGTGGCTTCGTGAACTGCTCAGACGAGGCCCCACCGCCTAGTGCTGCCCCGCTGTTCTCTCTCAGTCATCTCTTGTCTCTTGGCAAGCAGTTTCCACACCACTGCTGGTGTGCCCTGAAAATACTTCACAGACTACATTTTCTTACTTTCACTGTACACTGTATGCTGGACTTATTTTATATAAACCACTTAAGAGCTGGTATTTTACCCTTTACCTATTTTATGGTCAAGAGTCATTTTTAGGTGTACATTTTTACCTTTTTCTCATCTTTTAAAATGATAAGTAGCAATTAACCTTGGTTTTTGGTGGTGATGATAGGGCTTTCTCCAGCTTCTATATGACTTTCAAAGTTTTTGTTTTGTTTAAACACTTTATGAAAACTGCATAGCGGATCTCTACTGTTTTTAAGATCCACTTACAGAGAAGGGGCTCCCACTTGCCCCCTTAGCAAAATGCAAACTACTGCATATCCTATCATAAACTGCTAAATTTTGAGTGGACAAAGCTTCAAAGGTTAAGTTTAAAAGAGATTTCTAATTAACATTTTAGAATTATGTTTATTTCTAAGTTAGTTGTACTTCTTAAAGGAGGGTTTTTCATTGCTATCAGTCGTATAATCGTAGATACCTTTAAAGATAAAAACATTTCTTACATAATCACCTCCCATTTTTATGGTCACAAGCCAAACATGTGCATATCTGTTGCTGGCCAGCCAACTCTGGCTCAGGATTAATTAAAAATTTCTCTTTTCACTCATCCTGACAAGGCAGAAGCATGGATGGGGTTGGGTAAGGTTTGAATGCAGCAGGGAGGCCCCATGCTCTTCCCGTGGCTTCCCTAATCCTTACAGCTTGCATTCTTAGGATTTGGAGTTTCATTCGTAGATGAAGCAGTGATTTGTAGTGGCAGCTTCAATTCGTACCAAGGTTTTCCTTTAAACTGCATCGGAAATGAAGAAGATGGTGAGTATTGGGGAGAGGGGATCTGTCAGTAGAAGAGGGGGTAACGTTAGAACTTCATAAAATCATCACAGAAGCTTGTAGCAGTAACAGCATCTACAAAGGGCCCACTTATAACATGAGACAAACTGCTCTTTGTTCTTGTTAAAGATTGTGAACAGTGTGTTAAATAATATTAATGGCTGGGATTGTCAGTACTTAACTGTACCTTCCTTGTACAAGTGATTTTATTGATCCATACAGACTCAATGTAACAGGGGCAGATTATTTTTACTGATTTTATCGAGACCTTAACCAAGTTTGTTAGTGCACCATGTATCTTTAAATAGATCTAGATGATGATGTAGATTAAGAAAAGCAAACCACCATCCATCTCTTTTTGATCTGTTAATAACTTAAATCCATCATTGCTAGCAAGCGTTTTCAGATTCTGTTGTGTGTACATGTTTCTGTTGTGGCTGGTTAGAAATCTTATAATCTTATTTCAGTGGTTGCTTTTTCATATAGGAAAACTCTAACCATTAATGTAAGACTTGGCAGACAAATGTGTCAGCATAATTGGTGAAATGATTGACAAAAATACAAAAAATAAGTAAAACTTCAGAAGTCTTTGCTTTCTAAATTTAGTTGAGGTAGGCTGTGACCTGTGGATTTGTGTATTTCATGGTAGTTCTATAAGGCTTTTTGTGCTAAGCTGGAGACACTTCATGAAGGGTACAAATAATTTCTTAGGACAGTATATGATATTTCATTCTCATAATACATTTTAAAAACCTTGCATCTTAACTGTGGAGAATTATGCTGCTTAATTCCAAATACACTTTATTTTTCCAGTGATTTGCATGCTTTCCATTGATCTCAAAATGATATATACTTCATTTAATTTTAGTGCAGAGCAGTTTTTTAAAATTCCTAAACCAGTCATATATTTTTTAAAGGCAAACAGTGCATTCCTCTTTCAAGAACATTAATTAAACCAGTTTATTGAAAACTCATAAAATGTATTCCTGCCTACCTCTGGCGGATGAGACTGGTGGCAACCAAGCCCACAGAAAGATGGCTAATGAGAATTCAGGGGTGATGAAGGTTAGTTGGGGTGATGGCACTGGTAATGAGTAATGGCAATTTGAAAAGCTTTGGGAATCCCAGAATGTTTATGATCTCATGAAGAGGAAGTTATGTGAGAGTAGAGAATAGATTGAAAATGGAAACTCCAATGCAATGTGCCCCAAAACTTTGATTGGACCTTCAGGAGTTTTAAACCTATGAAATTGGCATTTATTACCCACCTAGTTTGGCAGTGTGTACCCATTCTTTTAAAAGCCCTGGATAGTCATACATGTTAAGGGTCCACATCCTAGCCTAGAGCCCTGTGTTCATAAGAAGAACAATGTGGGAGAAGTCTGTTCACCCTTCCTGTGAGCCAGCGGAAGCCATGTGGGTCCTGGGAGGAGAAACAAGAAGCCAATTCATCCTTCCTGTGAGCCAACCTGTAAGTAGGATGGGAGACTAGAACTGCACCCTCTCCCTATGCCCGTAAACAAAATAAGACACAAAAACAACTTAATGCTTGTATTGTTTGATTGACTTTGCAGGCCTAGAACCAGTAGTCTGAGCATTTATTGAGGGGATGACCGCAGTATAGCAACTGTGGGGGATTTCCTTCTATTTTGTTTTTGAAATCCAATATTGTTCTCACTGTTTTGTTTTGTTCCATTTTATTGTTTTGTTTTCTTCAATGTTCTGTTTTGATTGGTTTTATTCTGTCCTGTTTTGTTTGATTTTATCATGTCTGATGGTATGGGCAGCAATTTTGAAGACAACAAGAGGCATTATGGTAGCCATTGTTGATTTCCTATTATCCTGTTTTGAAGTTCTGTATCACTTTCACTGTTTTGTTTTGATTGGCTTTATTCTGCTTTATTTTGTTTGGTTTTATTCTCTTTAAAATAAAAATAAAATAAAATGAAGTAAAATAAAGGAGACGGACAGCCAAAAAAAAGGAGGAGAAGGAGAAGGGGAGGAGGAGAAGGAGAAGAATATTGCAGGTGAATGTCTCCTCTAGAACCAGGGCAGGTGAATGCCCCCCAGCTGCCCACTGGCTCTGGAGAGAGGCCAGATGGGATTATCACCAGTCCTCATCACTCAAGCTCCTTCTCGAACAGGTTGTCAGTGGTAAGGTTTCATGTATGTGGGGAGAAAAAGATCATATATGTGTTCCCTTTTCTTTACTTTCAGATTTCTGTTAAAAAGTTAGGGGTTTTGTCTAATAACAAACTTATATCCTAAGCTAGCGTTATACTTCTGTGAATAGCAGTCCTTTGAATCCCTCTTCAGAACTGCACTTTTTTGTTCAGAAGATTTAGGAAGATAGACATTATTCATAAGATACTTTGGATTAGTATTTTATCAAATTTGTGTGAAGGGATCATGAGTTTTAGAAGAACTTGCTTTTTTAGAGAGGTTTGCTTTTAGCTAAATGACACCAGTTTAATTAAGGAAAGACTGCAACATATTATTTCACAGTCTTTCTTTTTCTGATGTAAGTAATCTGTTTCTTCACAGATATCAGAAGCTCTTCATGAAGTTTAATATGATTTAAGTAATAGTCAACTTTGTTACTGTTTTAGCTTTATGCATACATATATGCACATTCATAAACCTTGAAAAACAAAGAATATATCATTCAAAAACCTTGAAAAACAAAGAAAATAGTTTTCTCTAAACCATTAACTGAGACCAGTGATTCTGGGGTTTTTTGTTTTTGTTTTGTCTTTTTGAGACTACATCTTACTATGCAGTTCAGGCTGGCCTTGTATTCTCTGTCTAGTCCAGGCTGGCCTCAAACTCAGAGCAACTCTCCTGCCTCAGCTTCACTAGTGCTGAGATTGCAGGCATGTGCCAGCACACCCACCTAGACCAGCGATTCTGCACCGGGAGCAGCTTTTCTTCACAGGGGCTGTTTAGCAGTGTCTGGAGATGTTTGTGTGCGCAGCAGCTGTGACTGCAGGTGCCTTGGCACTGAGTAGGTAGAAGTGCGCCTTCCTCAGGGCACAGGTCCCAGCAGGAAACAGTTAATTTGGCCCAAAATGTCAGGAGAGACAAAGTTTTAAAAATGTGACTTAGTCACCTTAAAATGGTACTGTTTTTTATTCTTCTTGTGTGCATTTATAATCATAGATTTAAAAATATTTGTGTCATCTATAGTGCTTTATATACTGTTAATCTAAAACTATGGCATCAGCATTGTTGATGTATTAAATGTTCTTTTAAGACAAGGTTTTAACGTTTCTCCTTCCTTTTCATTGTGTAAATTATCAATACATGAAAATAATATGGAACCCCAGGCTGCCATCACCCCGCTCCTGCACTCACCAACTCAGAGGAAGGCTCGTTGCTTCTTCCCGTGCCTGCCCCGTCCCCCACGCCTTATTCTGACAAATACCCTGATTCATATTTTTACCCATAAATATTTCAGGGTATTCCTCTATTAGAATAAAGTTTCTTTGCAAAACATTTTTAATAAAGACTCTCTAGTATTCTATCCTGTGGATGCAGTATCCTTCAAGGGCCCGTTGTTAGTTTTTTCGGTTGCTTTTCATTTTCCCATAGGAACTTTCAATTGTGTTTTGCTGGAGTTGGGGATTTGTTTTCTCTGTCTGTAATCTGCACATGGCAGATTCTCCTTGTTCCACAGGTGAAGTCGAAAGTGTGCAAACTAAGCAAGGCAGGAGTGAGCACAAGGCCCTTAATTTCATTAAACACTGTGTAACTGGTAAAGATTAATGTACATATCTCTTGCTAATTCTTTCCAATTACTTAGTTCATATACATTCCCAAGCCTTGTTAATTATGCTGAAGTCAGGTGGTAATTTTGCACGGTGTTCTGACAGCAGGGGAATTCTCCTGCAGAGCCTTGCCCCTCGCCTGAGTCCATTCGTTTCTGCTCAGGCCTAATTGCCGCCGACTGGCTGCCACAGGTGCAGGACAGCCTGCGTTCACGGAGGCAGGGACTTCTGAGAACAAATAGGGAAAGATTAATTGTTTGTTTTGTTCCCTCCCAAGAGAAATGTGGGTGCTTAATCAAGAAAAATAATTTCTCCTGTTGATTTGGCTTATTTGGAGAAAAGATAATTGTGTAAGGGTAGGGACAAAACGATGCCTTTTCTAAGAGGTATTGCCACTTACTACACCAGAGACGAGGGCATGGGGAAATAAATGTAAGACACTGATGAAATGGATGGGGATGGCTCGCATTTCTCATAGTAAGTAATCTGGCTGTTGGGCTTTTATTTGTACCAATAGTGCTAGCTAGTATTGTCATTTGTTTTGTCTGGATCTTCGGAAATCTAATCAAGGAGACAATAGCGTAAAAAAAAATCAACAACACTTTTCCAAATTGTTCTTAATTGCTAGCACACAGAGTGAGCTAAATGCCGTGATGTTTCCAATTAAAGAACCTGTTCACAGCAAACACTATTAAATCTATCTTTCTCAATCTGATAAATAAGCTATCAAAGAGTAGAGCAGATTAATTGAGATCAATTAGTTCCAGATTTCTTATAATAGGGAATGTGTACCACCGTTGTTTGAATCTGGCAAATTTGGCATGGTAACTATCACTTGTACCTCTGGCTCATATAAAAAGAAACACTATTAAATATTGTCATATTGTTTATGATTTTTAGCATCCAAACCATTTTCTTTTCAAAATCTCTAGTTGTATGAGAAGGATGTCTGATGCGTTCTGGATTGAAGTTGACCCTTGAATTTGGAAAGGAGATTAAAGTGATCAAAGTAAAAGAAAAGTATATATTGTCTATCTGATAGAAAGAGATGTCTGGAGCAGGCAGGAGTTGACAAACTTTCTACAAAGATCATATGGGAATAGAGGTCACGTAACTCTGTTGCAACTACTCACCCCTACCATTGCAGTGTGGAAACTTTATATGAGAGGGCCTGTGTTGCAATAAAACTTTATTTATAAGGGCAGCAACAAACCAAACTTGGCCCTTGGAGTAGAGGGTGATGGCAGCTTGGGTGGCCAGGTGACCACAGAGGGCCGACAGAGAAGATTACAGGCTGGCCTGGGGAGGCTGTGAATTCAGGTACCGAGCCGTCACTCTGTGGTATGAGCTAGGGTAGCTATTTAACCTTGCTGGTCATCTTTTCTGTAAAAGGGGAATAAAAAAACATACAGAATTGTTCATAATAACTACTTGAGTTAGCATATGTGAAGCATCATCCAGTTTCTAAAATATATTAGGTTTACAGTAAAGAGTGGCTGTTAGTTTTGCTCAGCTCTGTGAACCGTATTGTGTCTTATCCTCATTTTCCCCAAATCCCAGAAAATCCCTAGGACTTCAGAGTCACAAGGATTAATGCATTGTCTTAATTACTTAACCATGAAAATTAAATTACCAAATGTTTTTCAGGAACCATCTCAGCAATTCAGTGAAAACCATGACTAATTTAAGATGCTATTTGGGACCAGGCAAGGCAGAAATTTTAAAGATGGTGCAGAACATTGCAACTGGAAAGTTCTGATGATATCTTTCAGCCATTCATTCACTTACCCACTAATTCACAAGTAAACATCTTCTAAGGGCAGGTTCTGGGCCAGGCCTCTGCCGGGTGCTTCACTTTTCTTGTCTCCCAGTCGTCCTCACCGCCCTGACTCCATAGCATCGCCTGGTACTCAGTTCAGCCTGCCTCAGTGCTGGACATTTGGTTAAGAGTGTGTGCGAAGCCTAGGTGTGAATACATGGCTTTTTCTTGCTGAACAACCTAGTAACAGCACATACAGTCTGGTGGAGCCTAGGGATTTAGCTTAGTACCAATGTGCTTGCTTCATGACGAGGCCCTCAGATTAATCGCCAGCTCTGTCCCCCCCACCCCCCAAAAAAACCAGACAAACAAAGACCCAGTGGTCAAGGGACCTGACTAGAGAGCATCCGCGTGAGAGCCTCACCGAGCCAAGCCCTTTCGCCAGCCCATCTCCCAGGAGAGAGGCAGGAGGCAGCCGGAAACCTACAATCCCTTTGATTTTTGTTTTTTTCATCTGATAAAGAGAATGAGCTAAAGTCAATTTTATTCCTCCAACTGGCACTGGCACTGGCACTTTCCCGAGTCCCAGATCAGACAGCCTAGGGCCCCACCTGACTTGGACAACCCCACAACCAAGGCCCACTCCTGGGGCCAACAGCAGTTTGTGGCCCCGTAAGGTAGATTTGGGGGCTCTATCATCTACATAGGGCTGGTTCTCACCATGGGCACACCTAGGAGCCGGGATGAGGGAGGAGAAGCTGGAGACTGTGAGTCGCCACTGCTGGGGCAGCCCTCCCATCTCTGCAGGGCAAAGGACAGTGAGCAGGGGAATAAAAGAATCCAAGCCCCAGGGAGAGTGTCCTGGATGCAGGTCTTTGAAAAGATGCGGTTGATAGGAGATTTTGTTGCCAGAGTGACTGTCTATAACCTATAAAAACTCTCTACCTCCCTTAAAACTTGGAAGCAGAATTTTTAAAAAAATCTTCATAAATCTTTCATAGGAAGAGTCTTGTTTTTTGTCCAAAAATTTATTAAATGCGGCATTTTTTAGTTGTTTTATAACTGGGTGACATCAAGAAAACAAAAGAATTTCCTGGCCAAATCTTATCAGAGAGTTATTGGTTAACAGAACTGAAAAAAAATCAGTATTGTGATTTAGTCAGTACAATTGTGTCTCCTTTTTATTGTAAGATATTGTTCTCAACAGCGGCAGTCATCAAAAACAAATCTTTATGAAGTAGACTGAATTTTTAGTCACTGTTGAACACAATGAAAAATATTTACTATGTTCCAACTCAGTAGAGCATATCCAGAGACAGTATTCACATTTTCAAATATTGTTGTCATTTTAAACTATGGGTGACAGGGTTCTTTGTCTTATTAGTAAATACAATAAAGTATATTTTAAATATTATATTACTTACAGTGTTTTGTGTGTATATGTAAATGGCACATAGTTGACACAGCAGTTCCTTCATGTCAGGCAGAGGTGAATAAATGTCTCCCGTGGGAGTGTGTGATGGAGAGTGTCTGGGAAGGGTGACCAAGGTCTACTCTTTCCTGCATGGACCCCCTGCCCCATGCATGCCGACAGTGTTAAGTAAAACAGTGCACTTACAACTTTTTTAAGGAAAAGATGTACATTCTGTGATGTTTACAATTTATTAATAAGGTGCTCTATTTCCAAAAATAATTATTTTAAAAAATCCTTTCTCATTCAGAATTTGGCAGACTTGTCGGTAGGAGGGGCCTGAAATGTCCACAAACCTGAATCTGCTGTGGATTCTAGTTGCAGCAGTGAGGTGAAGGACTTAAGAAAGTCTAACACTTTCTAAAACAGTCCTTGGTTCTGCCTCTCCTAGTTTTTCTGCCTCCTTTTATGGAATAGGGTTTTGTTTTGTTTTAAGCCAATGGCCTTGTGACTTGACTCCATTTCCTCTATACCTTGCTGTGAGATAAATACACAAGCAAACCAACTTTCCTCTTTTTGACCATCCTACATTGGGGCAGCAGGGTCGGCAGATGGCATCAGAACCATGTTAGAGCTCTAATTATCTGTTTTGGTTACTCTTTTAACCCATCTATCATAGAACAGCCACGAGTACCTCAGGCCCCACCGAGACCTTCTCTCTACTCCACGTGCAGAACCAATCCAACGTCTTCCTGCCCTGCCTGTCACTCCAGGGCTTGCTTGTTTCCAGCATGTTGTTCTTTCTCTACAGGACATTCTTGCACTTCTGTGGGAAAATCTGGGCCTGTCTTAGATTCTGACTATAAAATCACTGTCTTCACTAAAGGTAATCCCATGGCCATGCCCCGGAAGATAGTCATGCTTAGTTAAGGAAGTGCTTTCCTTGTTTGTCACTTCAGCTACCATCACCATTCATTGTGATCAGCCCTTCTGTCCAAGATTGTCATGGTAGCTTCCTCATTCACCGTGGCCACTCTAGTTGACCTTCACGGTCTTTCTGTGGGGAATGCATTCCAACTTCATCTTTGATGATGATACTTAGCTACCAGAAACTTTTCACAGCTTCTTGTCTGGTACCAAAGGTGACGTTGGTAAGCCAGGTGTCAGAATTCCACATTTATTCTGCACAGATCTTATGTTTCAGCCCCTGAGCTTATTGTCTCCAAGCCTTGCCCCACAGGTTGTGATGCTCTATACAGTAGTCATGCCCTTGCTCATCTCTGTTTATCAAAGTGCCCCTCTGCACTGATTTCCGGCGCCTCCTCATTCATGGAGCTATAACTTAAATACTGAGACGCTGTGGTTGACCATTAGCCCTTCCCACTTTACCTGCTGTCATGGCTCTTGCTTCTGTTGCCAGCATACCATCCTGCATATCACTCCTTCAGGCTTCCCCCAGTGTCTCCTAATTTAACTCAACTCATCCTGATTGTTCTCAGCTAGTTTGTTCATAGATATTTGATACTATTTTAACCTTTTGGTTTATTTAAAATGAATGTTTATATTTTTATTCTTCTCTGACAGCTTGACACATCCTCTTAGATTCAAATGAGTCATGAGTTCATTATACTGTCTTTCATTGTGTCATATTCTGAGCTGATAGAGGTATGTCTGTATTACTTGATATGTGTATCTCTTTAAAATGGCTGCATACAAATTTTTAAATTATGTACAGCAGGAAAGTCACCACAGATCTGAATCGTAAAACAAATAGACTAGAAAATATGTAAAATACATCTGACAAATGTGATTTCCATGATATGGGAGTCACAGTAAGGAGTTTTTGCAAATCAATGGAAGGAAGACAATCCAATAAAAAAAATTGGCAGAATTTATTCATTCAAAAATAATTACAAATGGTCAGTAAACAAAAAAGAAACTTTATCATTAATCAGACAATGGTAAATTGTTATAAATATTCACTTTTAGGTCTTCAAAGATTAAAACAGAACATTTGTACCCATCATTGATAAGGATAACAACAAAATAAGTATTCCCATATATCTTCAATGGGGACTACAAAGTACAGCAACCTCTTGGGAAAGCAATTTGACAATTCTTTCTGTGAAACCATCTCATGCTTATTCTCTCATTATTTATATGCTCTATGTAAGGCATTTTCATTGCAACATAATTAAAATTATGCAAAGAGAGGGGCATTGGTTAAAAATATATAGTAATATCCATTTATAAAATACTCCATAGTGATTCAAAAGAATGCTGTGAATCTGTGTATTCTGATATGAAAAAATATCCAATAACTATGGACTGATACAGAAAGAAATATGAGAAGTTCTCTAGAGATGAGTTTAAAAAAATAATGCTTTATCTTCTAGTCAGTAATCTTCACACTTGGAGCTCTGAAAAGACCAAAATGCAGGAAGATCTTGTAGTCAGTCATAGAAAATAGGCAAATAAAGAATCTTATCATTTTATCTTTCAGTAGAGTTTGTAAAAGGCTTAAATATAAGAAATATGTATTCTTTATTCTTGAAGTCATAACTTTCTATTGTTCTTTTTCCTGTTGGTAAGACAAATCACGAGTTTAGTGATCCCGCTGTCTCATCACTGGCCAAATAAGAAGATTGACTGTAGAGGTCCGAGGATGCAAGTCCCGCTCCCTGATTGATGCTGTTTACTTTTCACTGGCACACAAAAGGTTGCTGAATATCTCCTGGTCAGGTCCTGCCAGCCCTTTACACCAGTAATTGCATTGTTCTGTGTCTTTATTGAGGAGTCCCTTGCCAGTGAGTTTTTGGGAGGGATAAGTGTCAAAGAAGAGAAGCCACAATGAAGTACCGTGATGGAGCGAAGATTACACTGCTCAGGTCACTCTACAAAAACTTGTCAGTTTGCTGCCCAAATAAATACCTAGGGTGCGTAAGACACAGAGCACAGTGACCCCAGGAAGGAAAATCAATTGCAATTCATATTTCATATGTCTGTAATTGCTGGTGAAAGCATGGCAGTGGTTTGTTTGCAGGGCAGCTTTTCCTCTCCTGTTGTTTCCTTTCTCTTCCCATCTCTAATGGTTGTGTCTTTCACACACTCTGATTTACAGTGAAGCAAAATTTGGACTTTTTTTTTTTCTTGTCCACATTACCATTCTTATTACTGGTGCCCTGTACTGGATTTGATCAGTGCATTGAACTGTAGACAGGCAAAGACCATGCACTGGCCCTGACTATTTCGCGTTGAGATTCTTGAAGGTTTGGGATGATGTACTTTGTTTTGCTTTGAAGGGTGGAAGTGGGGGTTGTGGAAGGAATCATCGTTCATCAGGACAGTTATTCATTAGGTTTTGAACATCAAATGTGGATTTTTATTCATGATTGTATTTTAAGTGTTATTTCACCAGGACAGAGGACCTATATACCTGCTAATTCTGAAAATCATCCAGTCCATCTATCCTATCAACCTTCTTTGACTCCAGTCACCCCCGCCACTACACACATTCTTCTTGTACGTAGCTTTTAGATTCGTAGCCCTTCCATGGACTGAGATGTCATAGGGATGGAGAAAATGCTGCTTGCTTTATGGATTACTGTTAGGTCAACAAAACTTTGGCAGCATTGATTAACTTGACAGTGAGTACAGCAGTACATTTATCACTTATGGCTGTGCTGTAGAAAATCTAATAAGAGGCAAACAATTCCCTTTAGAGCAGTAACAGGTTCACTGTGGCTAACGGTGCATGCACTGGAAATTTCTGCCTTTAAATTACACCCTGGCCTCTGGTTGGGTCATTGACTCAAAGCTACTCCACTTCTCTAGTCTTGCTGTTGTTAATTTCGTCACAAATTTTTGGACATACATAAATATTTAAATATATGTAGTGATTTAAAAATCTGAGATGAATTAGGTACAGTTCTAGAATGGTTTTTTTGATGATTTCAAAATAATAGAAAATTCTGTTGTTCGAGTTTTTAATGAAGGTAGGAATATCACAAGGAAATTACTTCCTGCAATCAATGTTATAGAATTTAACTTGTTTCACAATGGAGAGCTTTGGGGAGATTTTAGTCTAACTTAAATACTTTGAAAAGAAAAGTATTTGTAATAGTGTGTGATGTAATACACATATACATATGTATTGCTAGGAACTTGGATGTTTTTATTGTACTTTTCTTCATATTAAAGATACCATGCTAAGATTTCGCATACTTCCTTTACTTCCTTCCACATAATAAACCACATTGCTCATTTTTCCCACACATCACTTTGATCTTTAAGAATGCACTTTGTTGTACATAGAGTAAAATATATTTATTGAATAATATAAATCATATCTAATGATTAGAGAAGTATTTCCAAGGGTGGTGAATTTGTTAGATCAGGGAAAAGAATAAAAGACTTAGGTGTTTTAACTGGGTTGTAATAGTTATCTGGAAAACTACAGAGCATTTGGTTAATAGATAACTTGTCATTTTCATAGCAGACAGAAAATGTGAAAACCTGCTAAAAGAAAAGTCACCTTCTTCAAACACTTCTTATTTTACAAGGCACTGCTTTTCTTTCTATCAAACTGCTTGTTCACATTTCTAGGATGATATTTAATTTATTTTGTCTCATTTTTATTCCTGTGCTACTGCACTAAAACTCACACTTCAGCAGGAGTCAGTTAAAATGGGAAATTTTCCAGCTTTTTTAGTGCTTTGTATTTTGCTAGGAAACAGTCTTGAAGTGAGGGCTTTTCCACAGCAGCATCTGTGAGATGATATAGTTTTCTTTGTTGGGAGAAAAGTATTCTGCCTGAATCAATTGTCAAGAGATTTAATATAATAAGGCAGTTTGTGGTACAACTAAAAGAAACACTGTACACAAGAAATTCCCATAGCGGTTTGTTTTTAGAAGAAAAACTGAGTTTACCCAAAACATGAATACATTGAAAACCAAGACTTAATAAGGCAGTACTTAGGAAGCACCAAAACGGCTGCTGTCCAAAGGTCCGGGGTCACTGATCTCACCCAATATTTTTTTTTTTTTTTGAGATTCTTAAAAGCATATGACCCTAAATTACTTTTTCTTGAGCTTTGGGAAGTACTGGTCCAATCAGTAACATTTAAGCATGGTGATGTTAGTGTTTTGATTTAATTCAGTGAGAATATATTCTCTTTAATCTATGGGGTAAATGTGATGTTTCTCCCTTCTAAAGCAGTCTTTTCTGAAAAAGCTCTGTCTCCAGGTCTGGATTTCGTGGCTTACAATAGGAATACCCCCACCAACCGCTTCCAGCAAACGGGCTGGGTATTGATTAACTATCACGCTGGCATCAGAACTACTCTTAGGATTCAATTTTTTTGTTGTTTTGCATATTTTATTGATCAAAGTGGTAAATGAGCATCAAGCGTGCAAGAAGACGATGAATTGTTTACTTGCATAAAATAACCTTTCAATAAGGGAAGATGCATGACTTACACTTTGGTTCTGTTCTGCGGCCCGAAGCAGATGGCATTCAGCTGCTATCGATTTGCTTCCGTAGTTAAGGAGCAGCCTGCAGCCCAGCATGCCCCCCGCATTGTGAAAAGGGGTGTAGATTTAGGGACCAGGATGGAAGCCAAGAAGGACTGGTGAGCCAGCCTCGAAATCCTAAGGAAAAAATCTTATTTGGAGATCATGTATATCTACTAAAGTGCAAATGCGAATTAATGTAATTAGAAGTGAGAGGGCCGCTTTATGCACCAATGCTTGAAAAGAAAGAACATTTGAGGTCATCGTTTATGCAGATGTCTCCAATGAACAACACATAGAGTAATAATCACAGAATACTAATTTTAAGCGTGTGCTCTTTCAAAAAAACTAAATCAAACCTTTCCTCCTGCCTTTCGGGTAAACGAGGTCGCTGTCAGCAAGGTCGTGTGCCATGCCTTACAGAGAGCCTTCTGGCCTGGAGCAGAGGGAACGCACAGCTGTGCAGCCGGCCCCCCTCTCGTGTACTAGCTGTGCCATCTCTGCTTGTGCGGCGGTCTACCCACACCCTCACCCTCTGTCTGCAGTCTCATTTGGTTTGGAAGGGACTTTTGATGACATGCAGTTACAGATGTTGAATTTACAAACATTTTCTTTGAAGTTGTATCCAGCAATGACTTTGTATCTCAAAAACTGAGGATCAGATAACCTATCAATTATGGCATGCATGTGTGTGTGTGTGTGTGTGGGTGTGTGTGTGTGTGTGTGTTTATGCTTTTAAGACTTATTAAACACTGGAAACCTCTTGTTAAAAGCAATATGGACAAATCCCTGGGCTTGGTGGCGCATACCTGTAATCCCAACACTTAGGAGGCTGAGACAGGAGAACTGCTGTGAGTTTGAGACCAGCCAAGGCTACATAGTTCAAGGACAGTCTGAACTACAAAGCAAGACTGCCTTAGGTCGAGGATATAGCTCAGCAGCACAGTGCCTGCCTGGCAAGTGCAAGGTCCTGAGTTCAATTCCAAGTACAACAACAACAAAAAAAGACTGTCTCAAAAAAATAAAAGTACTGGCAAGCTCGAGGTCATGAGTTCAATCCTGGGTACAAAAAAAAAAAAATATTGACAAGTAGTAAATATATTTTGTATAATAAAACATGTATTCATTATTCAATAATACAATAGTCACTCTTATCTAACTTACTTTTTTTACAATTTATAATTTTAAATTTAAGTAACATACCCAACAAAAACTTTATACTGAAGCTACCTGCCCATAATCATGAAACTGCAGACTTTCACAGAGCTGTTTCCCAGAACTATAGGGAAGATATCTGAATGTTTTAAAATCACACTATTTGCACCAATATGTTGATTTGTGCAAAAAACTAAAGCAAAATTATTAATGTTAGGATTGGTTCATTTAGACAGTTAAAGGTTAAATTACTAAAATCTATTTTAAATTTCTCATTTTGCACTTGTGCTAATTCAGACAAAACATTTGTCATTTGTGCCAATTTTGTATATTTTAATAGTAAGTATTTCTATTTCGAACTGCAATTGAATATACAAAAAATGGTATGCTTAGCTAGATTTTCATCAGAAAAAAACCAAAATCCTCTCCACCCTGATGGCCACACTTGATTCTGAGCATCAGCCATGTTCAACAGTCTTTTTTGCTGACCCCCAAAAAACAGTTGGTCAACATCTTTTAGTATTTAGCCTAATTATCTGGCAAACTCAGATATCAGCTACAGGAGTATGAAAGGATGAAAAAAACCACATTTTTAAACAGCTTTAGTGAGATGTAATTTTCATATCATAAAAAAATACATAATGTACTATTCAAACCTTTTTAAATAAATTCATAGTTCTGTGACCATTACCACAGTCCAATTTGAAAGCACTTAAATCTCCCTCAAAATTGGTCTGCCCATAGGGTCAATTTTTTGCCTAAACAGTTTGAGTGATTTTTATTATAAACTTGAAATTTTAAAAATCAAATACATAGTAACAATTGGTGGTACTTTCCCCCCTCTTCTATCAGTGTTCTTGTCTGTCACTTGTATGTTTCAGCTTTGGGAAATAAATGACTGGTCCCTGAAATGCAGGCCACCTTGAAAGAATATGGCTGTAGTAAAATGCAGCTTTTAGAAGCTGCCCTCCCGGATGTCAAGAGAAAGAGATGAAGTCAGGAAGAAAATAACTTAACTTTCATTCTATTTGTGTCTTACTTATTTCCTTTGGCAAACACATTTGTTTTCCAGGAAAGAATGGCTGGTAGGTAAGAGAAACTTTTTCGTGTTAATTTAATTCCAGTGTGAGGCAGAAAGGAATTTGCTAAGCACCTGCTATGTTTTCGGGACTCTCCTGGGCCTCCGTGTGGTAGAATTAAACTGATGAGTTGCTGTGTGTCATAGTCCACTGCTGCTATTGACCATTTTTGAGCAGTTTTTTAAAAAACACATATTTAATTATATTCCATTTACCATGTAAGATGTATTTTTGTAGCAAGTTACCTTGTATATTACAGAAATTTCGAATTATAGGCAACTTAATTATTTTCATAACTAGAAAGAGAGGACTTATGGGTAATGTGCAATTTTAACTGATACCAAAAGCATTTCTCATATAACAAATTTTGAAGTTATCAGAATATAGATTAAGCTACCCACAGATTAAGACAAAGATGCCAGTGTTCGTTAGATACTTAGAAATCTGTTACCTGCTGAGTATAGAACAAATTATTAGCATATAATCTTTGTCCTTGAGTAACTTAGGTTGGCTGTTCATATATCTAAACAGATTACTACAGTGTGGTATGTATGTTTAAAAGATACTGTGTGGTCATACACAAATATTAAAGTTACTTAGCTTTCAACAAAATGCTTTCACCAGGGTCAAGATTAACATTAAATTTAAACATAAGAATAATTGGAGATTTTCTCTACTATCTACAATGGCTACAGCATTAAGTATTGCTTAAACTTCAGATATTTCATTTGGAAAAATATTCTTTTTTTAAAAACTATCTTATTAATAATAATTATAATGATACTGATGATTCAAGGTATCAGTTGTTACTGATCTACTTCTCCAAATTAAATTTTGAACATTTACTTCCAAAACTGACCCATTTGCTTCAATAAGAAATCGAGGACGTAAGGCTCCAAGTTCTGCTTTCAAAAAGTCATATTTCTTCCCTGTTTTAAAAGAATTATCAGCTGGGTGTGGTGGCATATGCCTGTAACCCCAGCACTTGGGAGGCTGAGGCAGGAGGATTGTTGCAAGTTTGAGACCAGCCTGAGCTACAAAGTGAGTTCAAGGCCAGATTGAACTGCATAGTGAGACCCTGTCTCAAAAAAAAAAAAAAAAAAGGGAATTACAAAATTAGTTCCAAATACAGATGTAAATGAGATTCATAGCTATTCTCAAGTAAACTCAAGTGTTTACAAGTACTTCAGTGTAGGTTATGTTTCTATCATTCTTTCGCTTTCATTTTTCTTCTTAAATGAAATAATTACTTTTTCATGTTCTTGTTGGCTTTTACATAACCAAAACATATTTCATAATTTTTCTTCTCTATTGTCTGTCTTCCTTAAGGCAGTTAGAACCTGTGGTTTTTAAGTATTTCTGACTACTTACTCATACTGTGTACTCTACGTGAAACACAGACCATTTACTTTGGGCTCTGTGCACCTCAGAATCAAATGCTTTGGAGTCACTGATCCAGGCAGACTTTGAGACCAAAGCTAGGAGTGAGCTTGTAGTGTTAGGATGAATGGCAATTCAGACTTTATCACGATTTTTAGATTCTAAGTGGAAACAATTATTTTTAAGCTATTTAGAGTAAAGTTGGTATATATGAAAATGTGCACCTCAGGATTTGCTAAATGTTCATATTAATTGTGGTAGTCATTCATTACAATCTCAGGCCATTGACAAATCACGGTGATACATTGGTTTGGTATCACATCAACGTCAGGGGTTTGGCCAGAGTCATTCTTTTTGTATTAATCAGTGAAGAAATGGCTGTTCCCCAAAACTGGGTTTGCTGGTAGGAAATCCCAACACTCAACAGCTTTGTTAACCCTTCTTTCCGCAGCCTGTTCTCCCTTAGGCTTCCTGTGGTCCTCACAGCTCTAACTTGCATGAGCAGATTTTGTTTCCTAAAGGAATGATGAGACAATTGGCTTTAAAGCACTCAGACATTTCAGAGTATGTACTTACATCGGTTACCATACACCAAAAGACACATTTTATAAAGCTTTATTTCAGTTCATCAGATTGATCTATCTTTTGTCTCTACACAGGTGACCCACTTTGTGGAGCAGAGGATAACTAAGTGTAGAGAAGCTCCTAAAAACATGAGCATTAACCCCAAGTGCACAGACTTCCTGTGCAGATGCTAGTGGGCACCTGCTGTTTAATGTAATTAGTTTCAAAGGGAATGTCCGATCAGGCCTCACGCGTTGCCTCCGACCCAAAAACCCTCACAAGGAAATATGAGAGAGACAGAACCAGGGAAGGTGCCATAGCTGGGAGTTTCCTCTTCCTGCCTTCTGGGGCGCATTGTGAAAGAGTCCGGTTTGCTGTCCGACTCCGTTATTTTCTCATTGCAGAGGTGCGCTCCAGACACGTCACTGTAGCAAGCTGCTGTTTTCCTCTTACAGAAATAAAGGCAACGATTAACTGCTCTAAGAAAAATTAAATGTTTGAAAATGTAACACTAGTTTTTAGCACTTACAAGATTTAAAAATTAAAGACAAATTAAGCTAGTGAGTTTCCAACCTGCATTTTCCCATGTGTATTACAAAGGTACTGATCCAGGCTGTCTCCAGTTTTCCATCTTATCCTGAAATTTGGATTGCAGTGAACTCGGTGAAGAGATCTGAAGGGGACTGCATTAGGGGTTAGGGTGGTCCTGACACCAAGTGGAACCATCACTGTTCTGTTGGGTTTGGTTTCTTTTTCCCAAGACTTAAGCAAGCGATGGCTTATTTCGATGGTGACTTACAAGGCATAGCATGAAATGTGGCGACTTCTTCGTTTCCTCTGTCTCTCTCCTTGGCTGAGTAATCAGCCACAGGCTGGCTGTGCGGGGCAGGCTTGGGGGGCTACGGGGCTGCCTCTGACCAGAGCGGGGCAGAGGGAGTAGCCAACCTGGACCTGAGTGGACAAAGCCCACAGAAACATGTAGTGAAATAACTGCAGTGCTGTGAACAAAATAAAGCAGGGTGTAAGGAAAGGGTTGTCAGAGTAAGAGTGCTTGAGTTTGGGTGACGAGAAGAGGCACCTGGGATGCAGCGTTAGGCTGAGCCCTGAGAGTGAGGCGCCTTACCATGACAAACAGGAGGAGGCCGAATGGCATGTCCAGAGGCCGCAGGCAGAAGGAGGTATTGTCCAGGCCTTGAGCCCCTGTGGCTGCAGTGTCCCAGGCGGGAGTAGCACCCCATGTAAGGGGCGCAGTCCTCAGGGTGTGGCAGCTGGGTAGATGGGCGGTGCCAGCATTTGGTGATCTGGGAAGGTGATGGGAGATAAAGTGGAAGATTTTTTTCTTGTGTAAGAAAATAGTGTTCTGCTTTGGACATTTTGAATTGGAGATTCATGAGAAATTAGGTGGCGATGTCAAATAGATACTTCTGTAAGTCAGAAACCTCAGTGAAAGACAGAAACTTGCATTTATCAGCATCAAAGCTTAAAAAGGCATGGCAGTTGGTGTGCTTGGTTGGGGAGAAGGTATGGGAAGAGAAGAGGCATCAGGCAAGCCTTGAAAAACACGAACATTTCGAGATCAGGTAGAAAATGGAGATGGGGACCATGATAGGGAAGACCAAGAGTAGTTGAGGGGGAAAAAGAAGAGCGTTTCAGGAAGTGGGAAAGGGGGCATCAGGCTGGGCACTGGCTGCTGGGAAGCTGCAGTGAAGGCAGAGGCAGCTGGTGAGAGTGGTTGTCAGCTGAGAGGGGGAATAGAGGAAGGGTGTGGAGAGAAAAGAGGAGGAGAAGGCGAGACAGTGGGTGAAGGGTGATGTTTCCAGTTTTCAGTTTGGTTCCTAGGCTAGAAGCATTGGCATCACCTGGAAGTTTGGTAACTTCTTTGAGATCCGAGCTGTTCTATCCCACTGAGCACTAGCTGGGTCAGAAATGGCTGGGGTGGATGCAGATGACTGCTTTAATGAGCCCTGTGGGCGATTCTTATGCTAGCTTCTGTTTGAGAACCACAGTTCTAGGGAAAAGTGACAAGATTGTTGGACAATATTTTGAGGATCAGAGTTTGAATTTAAAGTGAAAGTGGTGAATGAGACACTCAGTCCGGCCCTCTTGGCGCTAGAGTGGAGTGGGCAAAACCCACAGAAATAAAGATGAAATAACTGCAGACGTGTTCATATGGCGTGATTTTTTTTTCCTCCATGTTCAGCAGCTTGGCTTGAGGTGTGGATGAAATTGCTGGGATCCCGCCCAATGTGGATGTCCGAGGGTAACAGAGGGAAGGGTGACAGCAGTGGTGATGATTCTGGGGTCATCGGACTGTGGACCCTGGAATTGAAGCTGGGCAAGGAGGGCGGGGAAGGGAGCACAGCCGGTGGACGTGGGGACGCGGGTTCGTGGGTCGCAGGGCGCCCTGAGAGCCAGTGGACAGCGCCGGCACACAGAAGGGCTCTGGGTGGCAAAGTGAAGTTGCGTCTGGGCCTGCTGTTGGCTACAAAGATAGCGCTTTGAAGATCTCTCTGAATAAGTTCTGTGTGAGGAAAAAGTCTACAGAGCAGATGCTTTCTTTGGCCTGTGAACATTCATGAAGGGGCCAGGAAGCTTCAGTATAGTTGGGTTACATACAAAACACAAGGTTTTTAAAGAGAAGTTAATAATGATATAAATAAAAACATTAAAGAAAATGTTTCCCTTATATCAGCTGTTAGAATTATTCAGCTTCTATGGTAGATTACTTTGTTTATCTAATGATACTAACTTATGTTAAGTATTCCAGACATTAGTTTACTACTCTGTACCAGGCACTGTAGCAAGTCGATAGGCTGTGTTTTGTTTCACCTCTGTGGTAGATGCTGTTATTGACCTTATTTACAGATGAAGAAATCAAGACACAGAGGCACAAACTAGCCTACAGTGAATTTTAAACAATTTAAATGTTAGCAAGCGCATGCAATTCACACAATTCTTGTAAGCCAAAACTACCTATTGCACCTCAGTAACTATAAAACAGTGAACAAGGTTTCACTCGATCACTGGCTGCCCCTGGGGAGTTACACCCAGCTGAGCCTCTGGAAAACGTAGGTAGAGAAATGCATTGGCAGGACATGGGAACACCTGTCAGGCGCTGCAGGCATTGGGACCCGCCGGGGAAGGGCAGCCGAGTAGGTGTTCCCTGGGGCAGTGGCCAGGTGGCTGGGCTGTCGGGGTTTCAGGTGTTCACCTCTCCGTGGAATTTGGTGGTCCCTTGTGGATCTCCTGAACCTCTGTCCCACCGGGGTGACTCTGGCCCTCAGCAGCTCTGCAGGGACAGCCGTGAGCAGGGAAGAGAAACTAACCCAAAAATGTCACCGCAAGACACCAGAGGCTCTGCTTCCAGCCGCTGCTGCTGTTTTTCGTTTTCCTTTTTAAAAATAAATTTGTTTCTCCCTCAAACTTATCTAAGATCTTCAAGATAGATATATATTATCATTTTAACCTGGCTAGAATATTCATGTAAATCTTTGCTATTTTCCTTTAATTGCTCTTTATAGAAAGCTGTTAAAAGATCATAAAATTTGTGATTAAAAAGACCTATTAAAGTAGAATTGTATTCTCTTCTACCAGCCAATGCTAAATGATTCCCTATGGCTCGTTCTACAGTGATTCGGACACATAAGTTTAATGAAACACTTCATTTCCATAGAGATACTGTCTATGATTTGTTTAAAAAACTCAATTTGGGAGGACATTTTTCTAGATAATCAGCTTACATTTTTCTGTGTGTAGTCTCATCTCATTAATAAACTTGATTCCTTTACTGTCTGGTAGTATGTGTTTCTGGCACCTGCTGAGTTAGGCATACACGTCTCTCATATGTTGGTTCTTGTCTTGCTTTTTATAATGACACAAGGTATTGTGAACCTAATTATTTTTTCATATGTTATAGACTTTTTAAAGTAGGTAATAAAAAACAGAACACAAAGGTTGTTTTCTCTCCCCTCATCAAATATTCTACCCAGTACTAAGGTAATATATTTATTTTATTTTTTATTATTCTTTTTTACTACCAACTTTTTTTTCCCCTGTGGTGCTGAGGATTGAATCCAAGGCCTTATGCATGCAAGGCAAGAACTCTACCACTGACCCACATTTCCAGCCCGGTACACATTTAAAATAGAATATCACAGTGTTCTCTCTCTGCCTCTGTTCCTCCCCCGCCACCTTACCCACCCTAAAGTATTTTACCCAGTACTGTGCTCTGTGGGCCAAAAGCAGGATTTCACAATTTGCAGAGCTAGGGGCTGTATCTATAGGGGTTTGTATTTTACCGAACATGACAACATCTGCCCAAAGAGGACTTCACTAAAACTCAGGTTCATCTTTCAAGTGTTGGGAAGTATGGCAATGAATAATTGTACGTTTGAGTTATTGGTACAAGCTTTGCAGGAATTAGGAACTTTCATTCCTTTATCCTTTTCCTCCTGGCAGCTGATCATAAGGGTCATGCCCATATTTTAGGGAGTCAGGAGGCAGAGGGGAGGTTGGAGACCCCTACACCCTGGCCTGCAGCTGAGGAAGGGACAGCTCCCTGGCCTGAACTATGTCTTGTGCTGAGGGAAGTGTTGGGGGAAGGGGTTCTTTTCACCAGGGGTCTAGGTTACTTTTCTCTTGTTGCTGGGACAAAATACCCAACACCCAAAATTAGGAAAGGACAGGTTTATTTACCTTACAGTTTTTGGAGGTTTCAGTCCATAATCAGCTGGCTCCAAGGCAGGATGGCGTGGCACTGGGGCAACACTTCAAGGCAGCAGCTAGCAAAAGCAGTCAGAGCAAAAAAGGGGGGAGCAAAAGCCTCTTTTTCTCCCTTATATGGTACACAGGCCACCCCCAAGCCCCAGGGCAGGTGTAGCACTCACAAAATCTCCTTGCCCTCCTCTTGCACAGGATGAGGATGTTTACTAAGTAAGAACCCTGGCACCCTGCTGAGTCTCTCAGTTAAACTTCTAAATTTCTCAAGTTGATACAATGTGTCAACCATAACAATGCACCCCTTGTCAACTTGGCAACCAGACACATTTCTTTAAACTGGTTTTCAGATGCAAGATATGCTTTTTCTTACCATTTCACAACTTGAACATTATAACAGGTTTAGCAATCCTCAAGAACCAGCATTAAGTCTATTAACATTATATTACATTAGAGCCATAACATTTTGACCTTCCCCCCCTCCTCCGCAAAGACTCATGCACATCCGTTTATGCAAAAGGCATTTAGTTCATCTGCAAGAGTTGTCAAAGACGTAAGAGTTTCAGCATTGCTGAAAAGTTCAAGTGGGTGAAAGCCTTCTTAACCTCAGAACTCTTGCATTCTCTATGTACGGAAAACCAGCACCACATGGATAATGCTCTGCTGTCAGTTGGAGCAGTAGGCAGGCTTTTGTCTCTCTTGGCTGTAGGGATTGAGTGCCTGAATCACTGGACACTCTGAATCCAATTCTGAGGAACAAACTTTTTATGCCACTATCATTATGGAACATTGTGCTCTGTGGCTTTCGCCTCAAAGCAAAGTCTTTCACTTTTGCAGTTTGGAGACTGCAAAGGTTCAAGACTTGCTGCTTTTTGTGATGCCTTCAAGCCATCTTTTCTATTCTCCTGTTCCTTCTCAACAATTGAGATTTCCTCAGCTCTGTCTTTGCAGGCCACAGCTTTATTGAAGCTTCCTTTCTGGCCAAGTTCACAATGTTTTAAATCATTCTCCTGGGTTTTTTGCTCTTGATTTGCAGCATAAATCTGGCTAAAAGCCCCCAACAATAGCCGTGCCACACCCTTAGCATTTGACTGCCTTGAATTTTCTTTTACCAGATTAATTAGTCCACTACCCTTAATCTTAGTCTCAGGCAAAGTCTCTGGACATGAGCAAAATACAAAGTTTTTGCCAAACCATAACATATGTCATCTGGAGTCCAACAACCAATGTAGTCCTTCTTCCCAGTAGAAGCTTCCCAATCCTGGTCTTTACTGGTTTTCGGGTTGTCTGAGCTCTGACAAGACTCTCCCATTCAGAATAACCTAAACTGTTCCAGGGCTACTCTTTCAGGTGACATCCCTGAACCTTTCCAAACTCTTCCCACAAGCCATTTCCAGAGGCTCTTGAACCACATGGTCAGGTGTAGTTACTGTAACAGCCCCGCTCCTGGTACCAAATTTTGTCTTGGTTACTTTTCTTTCACTGCTGGGACAAAATATCCAACACCCAAAATGAAGAAAGGAAAGGTTTATTTAGCTCACTGTTTGTGGAGGTTTCAGTCCATAATTAGCTGTCTCCAAGGCAGGATGGCATGGCACTGGAGCAACACTTCAAGGCAGCAGCCAGCAAAAGCAGGCAGAACAAAACAGGGCAAACAAGCCTCTTCTCCTCCCTTATATTGTAAGCAGGCTCCCTTATATTGTAAGCAGGGTGGGTATAGCACTCACACCACTTCTGTGCCCTCCTCTTGCACAGGTTGAGGATGTTTACAAAGTAAGAACCCTAGCTCCATGCTGAGTCTCTGAGTTAAACTTCTAAACTTCTCAAGTTGACACAATGTATCAACCATAACACCAAGTTTTTGTTATTATTGTTTGTTTTAGGTTGACAACTTGCTGCACCCCAAAAAAAATCAGCACTGTGTTAACAGGGAGGAAGGGGCACACTGCTCTGGTGCCTGGCAGCCGGTCTGTGCCCACCTTCAGGGCAGGTGGCAGCAGAGGCTTGGGGATCCCACTCTGCAGAGCAGCTCCTTGCATGCCCATCCATCCGTCCTGCTTTCTGGGGTGGTGAGCCTGGTGGGAAGGGGCTGGTACAACTCCCTGGAAAGGGACAGATCGCTGAGTAGAGGTCTGTAACATGTGGCTCCAAGTTACGCAAGGGTTCATTTCAGCACTGGGTTCAGGAGAAAGACTGGGATGTTTCTCTGCCAACTCAGAGAACAGGTTCCGGCTTGGACTCACTGTGTAGTCGCAACCAGCCGTACCTACAGGCTCTCTGCAGTTAGAGCTGTTTCCTCTGGTGTTGTCCTTTAGAGGATTGGTAACTTATGAATGATTTCACTGGCTGCATTTTTTATTATAGTAAAAAGGTCACACACCTCCTCCCACCCTTATTTTCTGCATAGATGTTTTTATTTCAGGCCTAGGAGGCAGTGTCACAGGGCCACTTTTCATTCTTTGTGTGGCTACACATCTTCTAACACAGCTCACCGTCTGCCACTGTGTTCCCACTGCTGAACTCTGCTCATCTATGATCTTACATTCATGTGAAACATGAATTGTAGGACTCACTGTAGCATTGATGCAGGTAGGCTGGGTGCAGAGTTTCTACCTGGACTGTAGGAAATGGTGTCAGAAGTGTCCATGTAAGAGTGCTAGCCCGGTGGACCATGTCCGCACCGTGGTGCAGACCGGACGCGTGTACCTTTGCAAACTGATCTGCCAAGCCAGAGCAGAGTCCAAGTGTACAGTGCACAGGAAGAAAGCGCCAGACAAACAGGGCAGTCAGCTAGGTAGTTGAGGAATGTGTAAGGAACTTGAGAGGGCAGACTGTTTCCAGGCACTTAACGAGCATCAGTTCATCAGCATGCGTGGGCCATGCTAATCGTAAATCTTTCATTAAAATCCAGTCTTCTGAGGCTACTTCCAGGCACCTTACAAGTCTAACTGTGATTACTATTTCTTCTGTAAAGTAATAAGACAGCATTTCCATAACCATATGCTATAATTTGTATTTAAGTTAGTGCCTTTCCACATAATTTGAACTATTCAATCAGTTTTAGTTTGCTTTGTGACACACCATTTTATTCAAATGCATTAGTCCCCTCATCTTAGTTTTGACTTATAGGTAAATAGTTAGCTTATAATTGCTTGTAGAATTTTATTTTCTGTTGAATCATCAAGAAAATGTCTCCTCTGTTCCCACTTCAGCAGCACATATACCAAAAAAATGTCTCCTAAATTCTGGTGTTGCCTGTAATGTATAGCTGAGGAGCATTTTTATTTAGATAATTCAAACACATCAAATGTGTACAATGTATGACTTAAAAAAAACTTGCAGCCCTGGGGATTACAAGCTAGTACCTCACGTAGGCTCAGTTCGTGCCCTGCTATTGATCTGTGTCCCCAGCCCCAAAGTAGGACTTTGAATAGTTTTGCTCTACCATTTGTTGGAAAAAAGTGAGCTGATCAGAAGTTGTCTAACACGTTTTGAAAAGTTATGAGACCAGATTCTTTTGTTTTGTTTTCAGTTTATTGCCTTTTTACACTTGTAAGAATCAGTTGAGATATTAAGGTAAATTTAAAATCCAAGGAAAGTCAGGAATGAATTTTGAAGAATACAGTTTCAGTGGCTTCCTTAAATTTATCTGTGGTATAAATTAAGTTTACAACTGTAGTAGAAAAATATATGTTGGGAAAGGTAAAAGATTCAAAGAAAAATAAATAAGAAAAGGACTAAACTGTGTAACATGGCACTGCCATGTGTTCAGAAAATAGCAGAAAATATTTGGGAACTGAATGCATGAGTTAGTGAGTCACATTGACTGCTAGAGTGGTAGTTCAGGGACCCAGATTCTGCCTGAGACTCACTTTACCCCTAGGGGTTCCGCACAGCTCATCCAGCCTTCCTGAACCCCAGTGTTGGCTATAGCATCTGGGTAACGATAATGGCTCACAGTATTAATGAGACTCCAGTCTGATAAGGAGCCTGACACAGGGCAGTCATTCAATATGATAAGCACCCAGAATTGCCACGTTTGGTAGATTGAAATTGTTGAAAGTTAATATGATTCAACCCAACATTAATTATCACATAAAAGGTTTCCATTTACAATAAAACATAACTCAACCCAGCCAGAGAGTTTCCAAAGGGAGGTAACATGAGCTGAAACGAGGATAAGCTGGCGGAGGCCAGATGAAAAGAGGTAGGAAGAGCACCTCCAATCACAGTGTACATTCTCACTTTGTTTGCCTCAGGATGAGCTAGGATAACATAGACTGTTTCAAGTAGCGTTGGTTGGATAGATGGGGCTTACTGCGAGTTATTGACTCTTTAACATACTATAACCAGAGACATAGTCTACTAGCTTTGATGTATACATTCTGTTCAATTAAAAGTGTTTTTGTACAACACTGCAATGTACATTTAATAATAAATTTTATACAGGTAATTCCACACATTAAATACTATGAAAGATAATTTTTGTGTATTGTAATTATAAGCTCTGATATTTTTCCTGAATCACAGTTGATGACTTGGCTTAACTCTACATAATGACCATAAGCCACTGAGGCCACTGGGTATGAAAAATCCATTGAGTATGGACAAAAGCTTCTCCAGTGCTTCCTACCAATGTTTCCTAAGAATTTAAAGCTTATAATTTCAATACCTGCATGATGTCAGAAGCCTCAGTCTAGAAAAGTAATGTAGTCATTGACTCAAAGTTGACTGTATCCCTAGGATTCCAAAGATCTGCTTCTTAGAAGCAGAAGCAAAGTCTGAACTTGAACTTGAACCTACTTTGTACTTGACCTAGAATGGATTTCTATAGACAAACCCTGCTGAACATGAGCACATGAACCAAAACTACAAAACACAGAGGAAAATAAAAGCTTTGAGAGCCCCGCAGGATCACATCTCGGCATGTTCAAGTAAAAAGGACAATTTAATGGAAACCAACACATCTTTAAAATAAGAGAAGACAAAAGAATAAGAATCTAAGAAAAACATAGCAGGTAGATTTGAAGAGGAACTAGATATAAAATGAAAAATGTAATCATTAGAATTACTCAGTGGATTGGTTGGAAAGTAGTTAGAGACAGCCAGAGAGAGGACTGAATGCGTGTCCACTGGCTCCGAAGACTGCTGCTGCTCCAGGTGCAGTCAGAACACAGGTCTGATCATGTTCCGTACAGCCAGCTGCCCCAGCCACTGTCCGTGTGCACAAGAGTGCTCAGTGTTCTCCATGTCCATTGAGGAGAAGAAACAAAATGCTTCTCATGCCCCGGACGCCCCACCTACTTCTCAGCTTGGCTTCCCCCACTTTTCTGAGCTCAGGTTCTCTCGTTTCATTGCTTAGCTTCAGTATTTTCTCTGGCTACCCTTCCATTTTTTCCTGTATTGTGCTTCTCCCTTCCCTATGCTCTTGCACAGCTGTGTTTTGTGTTTGGAGTATCCCATCTTTTACCCCCATTAGCTCATCCAGCTCTAGCTTGAGGGTGGCCTCCCAGGGAAGCTCTCTTTCATCCCACAGGTTAACAAGGGTGCTTTGTTATGAATGACTGAGGAAGCCACTTCCTGTCAAGATATTAACTCAATCTGCAGTTACAGACTCATATACTGTGATTATTTGAACACCACCAGATGGCAAGCCTGGGGAGCGCCGGACCATGTTTCTTTGGCTAAGCATTGTGTCCTGGTTACCGGGTTGCACTTGAGAAAGGCCAACATTTTTATGGGGATAGACCAGTCAGGAATACATGGAGTATAAGCTTTGATATTAAAATAACTCAAAAAATAATTGATTTTCCAGTTTCTACAGTTCTGCGATCAACTTTGTCTTTTTAGCCACATTTTCAAAAATGATATTCCCTTTTTAATCTTCAACCAAATTATATTATTTCTTTGCACAAGTTCTCTAATCTTTAAATAGACCCCTTAGAGTATTTAATTGGCAGTTCAGGTCCTTGAATTTCTTGTGAGATCATCTGTAAAAGCCCTGTGAAACCTTAGCAGGTATCTATTTGAATTTCACCAAAATAGTGCAGTTTTTACCATGGCACAAAATAGATGCTTCTTGGGAAGGCGTCACACACGAGAAGGTGACACGGTGTGTGCAGTGGGCACCTCAGAAGCACATCTGATTTGTATTCTTTAGATCGTGGTGCTGTTTCTTAGATGTGTTTATTGGCCGAATTATTTGCTTGTGGCTGAATTCTTAGCTACCCTGCCTGGCTTGTTTTGTGAAGCTGTGGCCCAGCATGGGGCGGGGATAGATGAAGACAAGGACTCCACAGCCCCCCATGAGCGTGCAGGTTTGGGTCCCAGAGGATGGCGACACCATGGCCCACTTACTGTGGTGAGGAGGTATTGATTTTTCACTCTCCCTGTTCTGAGCAGCACCTCTGCTGGTACAGTGTAAGGCATCTTCTTGGTAAAGAGAGGAAAAACTGTCACGGTGAACTTTGTCACCCCAGAAATCAGACATTTCAAAGCAAACTAGATAGAATGGGTAAAGGACTTCGAGGACTCTTATAAACCTGGACTTAGTTCAGTACCCTGGCCTTTGAGACACAGAGGTTCCAACAGCTTATAGCAACCTTGATAGAAAATGGCAACTTGTGTGTGTGTGTGTGTGTGTGTGTGTGTGTGTGTTTTGAAAAAAGAATAAAAGGATCAAATCAGTGAAAACAGCACAGCTTTGTGCAGTGATGCTGGAAGGTTAGCAAAGTGCTCTTGTCCAAGTTTTCAACAAGATGTACCGTTCCTGTTATAATTGGCTGCTGGGTAGGTTCGGACCTAACTAGAATGCCAGCGTTCGATTTCCCCGTGTCCTCGGTGGAGAGGTGTCACCGTTTATGCTCGCCTTAGTGACAATTTTCTAAAATGGAAACTCGTGGGAAATCATTACAGTGTTTATATGTCTCCCTTGTCAGATACCGTTATCCTGTGATATTTTACCAGTGTTTTCCACTGCATGATGGCATCTCGCGAAGGTTAAGGTGGAACAAGTCCCTCTGTAATTTTGTGACTGCATTTTACTTACTGAAGAAGAAAAGATAACTGACAATTAAGTATTTGGGAATGTCACAGAAAGAACATGTGCAAGTAATCAATGGTATCCTTTGGGAACATGATTTTATAAAGCTGATAAGGTAGAAAAATCGGGATTTTGTGATTTGTGTTACATGATGATAATTGCACCTTTTCAATAAAAAAGACATTTCTCTGGGAGTAAACATTGAGCTTGCAGGAGCTTCTGGTAGCAGTGATGTTGTTTTTCTGCTCTATTCAGGCAGTGTTTTGTAAATGCTTTTGTAGAGTATGAGATTTTCTTCCATTTATCTTTTAGAGTAGTATTTCTGAAGGAATGTCTAGTCTACTTTAAAGAAAGTCATTTATCCTTAAGAAAGTGAGTATGATTGTAGAAATAAAAATAATCATTCTTGCTTTTTACAAACCCCACTCACTTGCCCAGTTTTAGTCCTCACTTGGAGCCAGGTATAGTAATATCAAAGTCTGCCATGTTGCATATCACATACTTGTTACAATTCTTTGATTTAACCTTTTTCTTAAGCCATGATAATCAGATTTTTATTCTGATGTATTTCTAAGTGATAACCTGGATGGAAATTTGTTTAATGTACTTTTCTGTTAATTTCCTTAAAGGCCCCAAATTATTCAGATGCTCTTTACTGCCTCTTCTTCCCCGCTTTTGTGTGCTGCTTTTGCTAGTTTTATTGCACAGCTTCAGTGAGAGATGGAATTGTCCTCTGCTGCGTGGGACAGTGCTTTCTTCGCGGTCAGTAGCCTTGCACGTGCTGGGTGACCAGTGGCCACCCTCCCCTGTAGGGCTCAGGTAGCCTAAAGATTCTTCTCCTGGCCTGTGACTGCCTTAGTCCGTGCTTGGTACCCACTGCCGGACGTTCTTTTTTATGGGAGTTGAAGTCTTTTAGTTATTTTCATTGCTTATCTATTCCCTCTTCACGTTTATTCCCACTTATTTTTCTTCGGGGACCTGATCATCCGGTGTTCAGTGCAGCAGAGCACAGTGGCGACTCACTCACTTCTTGCTGACCTCCACTTAAGACCCACAGCTTATGAGTAAACAGACACTCTCTGTCTCGTGTCTGGGTAATGAATTCTGCCTCTTCTATTTCACTCAGTGCTTATACCTGTAAAATGGAATAGGACTTATTTCTCGCTTTTCTCCAACGCGTCACTTTCATTCTGAACTCTGCTATCTTACTGCATAAATTGTTGCCAGGCGACGCACGCCTGCTTGCCAGGGACAAGTGGTATGGGTGAAACTTGAGCAGATCCTCGGGGGTGAGTTAGATAGATCTATGCAGGGCCATTCACACCCCTCACCTGACAGCTGTGGCCCGGGGCTGGTCTGCACAGCTGCACTCCCACCTAGCAGGAATCTGAGCTTCCAGTCCTGTTTCCCATAGCACTCGCTCACGTTTGGGACCCTTCCACACCACTGAATGTTACATTTTTGAGGTAGATGTAGAAGGCATAGGAGCTGTAAATATGAACTACTTTGCAGAACTAGTGAAACAGTAAATTTGAGTTAAATAGGAAGAATCTTTTACTGTGGTAGCCTCACTGCCAGGCAAGTATTTTCAGCTGCAGCCCAGCACTGAAAGCACTAATGAATTCTCATAGCAAGGCAGCACAGGCTCCGGAGAGGTGGAAAGCAAACTGGAAGGCTGGGTGTCCTCTGGGGAGCCGGTGAGCAGCAGACGCCATGGCTCCTGCCCAGGAAGGGTGCCCGGCGGTGTGACTGCACGGCTGAGCTGACGCTGGTGTCCTTCACGGGCCACCAGGCTCTGAGGACCTGCCGCCTCTGCAGGCACAAGTATATATTCATGTGCAGTGTTCAGCAAGCAGGATATTCAGCTTCTGCCCCCTGCCCAAAAAAAGAGAGAGAGAGAGAGAAATCCGTGAGCCAGAGGCCCAGAAACTCCGTTCACAAAAAGGACAATAATCCCAACTTCCAAAGTGGACAAAGTACGTTGCTGGGAATTGATGCAACAAAAATACCCAGAGGAAAGGTCATTAATATCTTTTCTAGTCACTGTATGCACCAGCCTCATGGAAGTGTCTTATTCAATCTTCACAACAACCCTAACATAGACAAGAAGGATTTGAATCCAGGTCTTGCTCAAAAGCTCATGTACTTAATGAATACTGCACTGCCCCTCTGAAGAATGGAAGCCACGAAGCACTGAAGATTTATGAGACCTAATGGCAAGCAGTCTAAAGCCATGGGGAGAGATGATTTGATGTACAAAAATGTGGGTTTTTTATTTTAATTAAGGGTTTATCTGTAGAATAAAGTTGAGTGATTTAAACCAGACAGGGTCCTGAGTACATGCAAGGAAGCGGGCTGCAGCTTCCAGGAGGGGCCCTTGATCCCAAGCAAAAGCTTTTCAAGAGCCTCAGAAAATGTAAACGGAGCAGTGCGGAGCCCTCTTCACTGCCACCTCTCCTGAGTGAGGTCATGTGTTTACTCACAGAAGATTGAAGTAATTTAATTTTTCTTTTGTATCTCTGTGCTAACTAATGACAGTCATTTCACTTGTACATGTTATATTAAATTAGGTGAATTCTGCTGTATTACCCTTCATCTCTGTTTGGACTTCAGTATAAATTCTTTTCATACAAGTTTTCTTATTAGAGTTTAGGAAACATTCCTACCCACATAAATGAGTGCCTCAGCTGCCAACCCCCAGTGCTGCCTTTCTTACAACTGCAAATCCTAAAGAGCATTTTGGCCATTGTTTCCTGGAAACTATTAATTGAGAATATTCGGGGAACAAAAATAAATACAAGTTTCTGGGAGTTTTCTGTATTCCTTTTTGCCAGCATATCTTACCTAAAACAGTGTGATCATCTATTTGGAAAACTCTGGGGAGGCTGAACAGGATTAATTCCCGTGCCTGTGTTGCAGTGTAAACAGCTTTTTGCCTGTCTTTTGTCATTAATGATCATGCTGTAGATGTAGCCAGTGCATTGTAAGCCAATCTGTCAAGGCAAATAAACAATTCACCTTGTTAAAATTCCCTAAATCTTGCATTAATAAAACCAAAGTAACCCCCCGAACACTCAAGAGATGTCTTCCTCCATACTGCAGTGATGGATGACATGTCTAAAGATCCTGGAAATTAAGTGGTTCAGGTCATTAAAAGTGTCCCACACTTATTATTGATTTAATTTATTTTAAAAAGGTGGGGGTGGAGATAAGAATGTTGCACCCTCCTCTATTTTGTTTTTAAATCTGAAAGCCACCACTTATATAGATAAAACTATTGCCTGGTTGAACAGCTCCAAAATACATTCAGGTTGTTTGTTTAATTCTTCTTAAGCAGGTATCTAGGAACACCTTGGAGTTTTATGTGTTATGATTCTTAGAACTTTTGTGTTCTAGGCATTAAAATAATAATCTCTGGGCACCCCAAAAACTCCCTTGAGTGAGTAAAATTTACACGGAGGCAAAATGACTTGAAGGAAATTAACAGAAATAGTAATAAAATTGTGTCTCCGGGCACAAGGATTTTTACTGAGCTTTTCATTTTTCTATTTTTATAACTACGATAAATAGTCCGTAAATGTTAAGGAATGGATGAGGAAACATTCGGAGCACGGTGTACAGATCTGGTTCTGTATCACCGCCCTCCAAGTGGAGCTCGGGTTGCTGCGTGTGTGTTTGCCTGTTTATCAGCAGGCTTCCCCCGCCAGCTCCCCCGGACGTGCAGTGTCCACTGCCACATCCCGGTGCCTCACAGATGTCCAGTAAATACCGAGCAAGTGCAGCAGAGCTCGCGGCCACTGCTCCTGTCTCCTGTTCCACACGCCCGGCAGTGCAGCATGAGGGCAGCAGCGGACCCGGGGTGGCTAGAGGGGAGGACACCGGTGCCCACAGCTGAGCCCAGCAGGACCATGGCACGCGTGTTCCTCACACCCCGTGTGCCCTGGACCGCTAACAGACACCTTACAAAATCTCACAAGGAACGTGTAAATTATGGCCAAAAACAAGATACTTTGTAGACTTGTGTACCCAAATGACTTTTGTCATTTGTCATCTTATACATCAGCTTATGTAGCTGTTCCTGACCGGCTGTGCGGGTATTTCCCCTAAATCCTCATTGTTTTTTAAACAACATGTACTTATGCGGCGGGGTGGGGGGGGGATGCTTGCCCTTGGTAACATAAAAAAGTATCCCTGAGAATAGTTGGACTAATTTCAGAGACTGTTATATAGTCTTCAGTGCTTTTCTCTCATGGCCTTTGGGGGAAATAGGAAGGAAATAGGAGACGGGGGGTGACAATATATAATAGTTCAAACACTGGCAGATTCTTTAAAAAAACATAGATATGAAAATGCACTTTATAGTTCTGTATTAGATTTCTGCTTGAAATTGCATAATTTGGATCTCTGAGTACTGACATGGTTATCCCATTATGCCAGCTATTTAGCAGAGTTCTTTAAATGAAAGAACCCTATAGATTTTTTTTCAATGCGTACACCGATTTACACTTAGCAGTAAAGTTGTTCCGGATCCTTTAAGTGGAGTTGTTCAAATGGCAATAAATGTCAGTTGATCCTAATAGTGACCCAGGTGACAGCTGAGGGATTTGATCAGAGCTTTCAGTTAGCAAAACTGCTTACGATGTTTCAACAGTCGTCAGCTCTCGTGGAATACATTCATGTATCCCAGACCACTTTATTATCAAGAAAAATCTAATTCACGGATCTTAGCAAATAAAATTGTTGTCCTCAGGCTTTGAAATATTCTGGATTAGAATCCCTATGAAGGCAGGGACCATGCCTAGCGACTTCCCCACTGCCTTGTCCCTCGCTCCGTGTGCACAGTGGAGGAGGAGCTCCGTGAATGCTGGCTGAATGAAGGCATAGATAACACACAGCCTGTGTGTCAGCCTGAATTCTTGGTGGGTGAACTGGGGACCACTCCTCATATCGATCGTGAGGAGTGTTGCTGGTGAGGACTTTGATGGACAGTTCTGACTTTTTGATATAGTTCCTTTGATTGATTGCCTGGCACACTTCAGTTTCTAATTCTGTTTTTTGCTTTCACAGGCTGTCATTTTAGAAAATGAAGAACTTCCAAAACTGTTTCTTGATTTCCTAAATGTGAGACACTTGCCCTCTCTACCAAAGGCAGAAAGTTGCGGGTAAGAATTGTTGTTTATGTGGTGGGTGTGTATTTTAAATCACTTTGCAATAACTGATTGGTCTAAAAAAATACCCCAGTGAGCCAGGTGTGGTGGCACATGCCTATAATCCCAGGCCTCAGGAGGCTGAGTCAAGAGGATTGTTGCAAGTTTGAGACCAGCCTGGGCTACAAAGTTGCAAGCTCAAGGCCAGCCTGAACTGCATAGTGAGACTCTGTCTCAAAAAAAACAACAAAACAAAACAAAACAAACACCCAGTGATGCCATAAGGGCTGTGCCAGTCACACCCAGTCTGTTGTTTGGGACAGCACTCGCTCGCCCCCTGCTGAAGTCTTTCAAGTCCTCATCCACATCCTGTGGGCAAATGACCAGCACTCAGTAATTCATGTTTTAACACCAGGAAATGACCCTCTAAATTCAGCTGTTGCATAAGTGAAGTTACCTGATGGCAGTGATGGATCTCGGTATCCTGCTTGGGAACTGTTTATTTGTCTGTGGATACCTGAGCCAGGTCCATATCCCCTTGGTGAACCTTTAAAGCTGTAAATGACCTTAGAGATGAATTTATCCAACTCCCCTTATTTAATAGTTGACTAAACAGAGACACAGGAATTCAGTGCCTTTCCTCGTATCTTCCGCCTCACAGCTGGAAGGGCCCAGGCCTTCCAGTGCCAGCATTTGTTCTCCGCTGTCCGGCGGCTGCTTCCTGGAAGTGCCTGACGACTGGGCTGAGCCCCTTCTCCCTGCCTGCCCAGGAGCCAGAGGTCTGCTAGCACCACGGTGGGAAAAGCGGGCCCTTGCCCAGCTACGAGTGCGTGCCTTGGGTATCCTGCAGAGGGACTCCACTCACAGATCCTGGCAGGAGAGGGGCTTTGCCCACTCTTTTCCTCAAGGAGGAACCACACCAACTCCAACATCATCACGCTTTGCCGCCCCCAAGTTGCGCTGAGTCCTCGCAGCTCTGGGGCAGTTTCTCACCAGAACAGTGCCCAGGTCCCAGAGCAGGAACAACACTCCTCACTCGCCACTGCCGGAGGGCTCAGATCGAGCCTGTGTGAACATATTTACTAGTGGTTAGGCTTACCATATGCAGTTCTGTATTTTAAGAAGAGACATTAGGAATAACAGTGAGTGACGTCTTTATCCATTATAGAAGCCCCAAAATAGTATTGAAATTCTAGGATTTTACAGAGATCTTGAGGAAAATTGAAATCCAAGAATCTTCCAGGTTAAAAATGCCTTAGGAGGAGTCATCGGCCAAATGGTGGCTCAGCACAAAACCATAACTTTTTTTTTTAATGTTTCCCAATTCAGTGATATAAGAACACTGGCTATTTTTTCCTTTGTTGGCATAAACATGGCTTCTACTTATTTGGTCTTTTTCTTTTCTTTTATAAAAATTTTAGATCCTTTGATGAGACAGACTCTGAGGAGTCAAGGTAAGAACCAGAATTAGTCAATTAGGAGTCACACAGACCAAAAATAGGAATAATAGTTTCATTAAATATTTAATTACCCTGATAAAGTGATAAAGTTAAGTTTTCTTGAAAACTTTAGTTGCAAATGGGTTTCAAGATTGTGCATGTTTGACAGGGAGCCACAGGGTAACTAGTTACAATCAGTGATGGAATAGGAGCCCTGCATTGTCTCATATTATAGGAACCTTGTTTTATTTATGATCAGATTACAAAACTTTTAAGAAAAGACTTTTCGGCCATGTCATGTTGTATAGATTGCATATCTGCCTCCAATTCCAAAGAAACATTCGGAAACTGAGGGCACACTGCTGTCCTCTGTGTTTGCTGTTCCTCCCCACACTGTGAGGCGCATGAGTCTCCAGACAACCCCACACAGCAGTTTGCTCCCCTCAAAGCTAGTTTGTCGTGTTTTCTGTTTACCATCGTCCCCTGATGCTGACATGCTTGTTCTTGACCTTTCTAGCAAACTGTCCCACCAGCCGGTGCTGCTGTTCCTTAGGGATCCATACGTCTTGCCTGCAGCCAGCGGTAATCAAACCTGTCATCTGCTAACAGCTCTTTACTGATTTGACCTGCACCACAGAAACCACGTTTTTAATACAGGTCTAACAGAGTGGCATTGGTCCAGGGCTTAATCATCTGCCAATAAACCAGTGCTCTTGGTGTAAGAGACATTTAGAATTTTAATTGGGGCCAGCCTTTCAGCAGGAAATGTAATTTTTCTTTCTCTCTTACCACGCCATTTTGAATTCGAGCAAGAAGGGGTAAGATGGGAAGGTATTTGCTGTCTTCAGTTTTTTTGGTGGTGTTATTTGGGCCACTGTTTGTTTTTATTCAGATGCCAGGCTTCAAATTTAAAGCTCCAGTCCTTTTGAAAAATGTGTTTTCTCAAAATATATATTGCAGTTGTATCTCCATTTTCATTTAGGTTGCGGCATCTTTGATGACCAAATATGCATATATTTTAAGGTTGCATATTTCAAATACAGTTAATTTATTTAGGTGTACCTTAGTGTTTTAGCCTTGTCTCCTTTCTCCATGCTAGGAAATTCAGATCTCCCAGAGTCTCTTTCAGAGCCAGTGCATCCTCAGCAGTGCCTCGGGTAGTTTTCTTAACAACTCTTTGAAACAGACAGGGTAGGTAGAATCATTGGTCAAGAGAGCAAACGAGGACTCAGAGAGGCCTGGCCGGGCGTGGTCCCTGGTGGCCAATGGCTGGGCCTCTCGTTGCCTGAGTTTTGTGCTTCTTGCAGCAAGTGAATTTTCCACCATTGTTCTGAGTCACTAAACAGTGTGCCAGCTTGGTGGCGGTGGGCGAGTGAGTCCTGTAAACCGTGCCTCGTCTCTGACAGGAAATCCCTGTCACCAGCAAGTGAAGGGGAACTGTTGTGTGTGAGCGGCAAGGGTGCTCACACTCAGCTCCCCCAGAGCTGGCAGCTGAAAGAGTGGCCAGGACCGCCCTGCTCTGCTGAGCCACCCGTCCAGCACCTTGGTCAGGGACAGTGGCCTTTCTCTCAGAGTGAAGTCTTGGTGTTCTTCCTGTGAGAGCTTTTCATTGACGAATAGTTGTCTCTTGTAAGCACTTGTTTCCCATGTTATATTAAAATACTGTATTTATCAAATACTCGTAATTTCATCTAGATTAAGTAGGCAGTTTTATAAAATACTATCTTTTAAAAATGGCTCCATAAGTACTTTTTCTAGGTATTATTTATATTCAGACACTTCATGCAGTTGACCAAAACTCCTGCAGAAATACAGCGAATGGAATGATGACCATTGACAAGAATACCCAGGACGCTGAGTGGAAGAGGGAAGGCGTTGTATGACTCTTCACCCTGCTTCATGCAGCTTAATAAGCAACACCCCGCCAAATGCTACACCACTGGCCTGACAACCAGGAGCAGGAGGAGGCCCGTGGGAGACACATCAGGCAGCCATGTGGAGCTAGGCAGGGTACAAAGTCCGTGTTGTGGATAGAGTGGTAGTTCAAATGAGGAATTGCGAAATGAAGGATTTCCTGGGGGAGCAACAGAAATGCTGGGTTTGGCGGGTAGCTGGAAGCAGGGATGCGGGGTCAGTCACCACATCTATTTTCTTGAGATTTTAGCCAACCCAGAGTCATAACTGAGATTTCTGTTGTCTTAGAAGTTTTATACTAATGAGCTATTCTTGCAAATCTTCGGCATTTAACTTAAAGGGAAACTTTCATTACATCGCATTTTTTTTGCTGGATCTCTTACCAAGATGCCGAGGTTGTTATTCTAGAGGATACTGAATGTGAAATATTTTTATAGCTGCACTGATCCCTACAAAGTTGGAGGGTCTGCCTTTCCAGTTCTGATATTTAAATGTTATCTTCCTATAAACTCTTAGTAATCAAACATCCTCTTAGCTTTTCACATCAGAAGCCAAGAGACTCTGTCCCTCTTAACAGACTGGAAAAGCGTGTACTTGTGACCTTTGTTTTGGTTTTCCCGGGAAGTCCAAGAGAGCTCTTTGAATGGTTCTCGGTGACCTCTCTGCGGCTACACCCTCTGGATGGCGTCTGCATCTTTCTCAGCCTCTCGTCAGCGCTGGCCGTGGGGACCGGTTCTCCTCCTCTACGCCTGGCCTCCCTGGCTTTCCCGGCCCGGCCCTTCCATGCAGCCCAGGCGGGGTCGCCTTTTCCTGCTGTGCTGGTGAAGCTCTCATGCGGTCAGGCCCACCACCCTCGGACTCTTCCAGGCCTGACGCCTGCCAAGCCCTTCCCCCGCAACGCTCCTGCTGCCTCCTCTGGCGTCCCCCGTCTGCGCCAGGTCGGTCTCCTGTCCCTGGGCCGCCTGCAGAGTGACAGGGCTCCCCCTGCCTTTGCCGGTGCCTCCTCCCCACTCTGACGGAGCCTCAGGAACACCTCCTTCGCCTGTTTCCTTGTTTTTAGATTTCCAATAAACAGTCACTAAAAAATGAAAACCAACAGAACTTATGCCCTAACTCATAGTCTTCCTCATCATCTCTCGGTGGTAAACAAGGGCAAGGACAGTTTTCTGAGTCATTCAAGCAATAATGATGAATATGGTGTTAAGTCAGGCATAACATGAAGCCAAAATTCAAAGTTTAAAATGGAGGGAAAGCCAGGCAAGACAGACCAACTCGACAGCGACAGACAAGTGACATGCATGTAATCCTAATGCTCCAGGAGGCTGAGGCAGGAGAATCACCACTTCAAGCCCAAGCTGGCCAACTTAGTGACCTAGCAGGACTCTCTCAGAATACAGACAGCTAGCACATGGGTTCCATGGCGTAGCCAGAGACTCCCACTTACTTACATTTACAGTAACCAGGGACGGGGCGCCTGATCGGAACCGGTACTTACTGCATCAGGCCCTGGCTCTGCACTTGACTTTCCTCATTGGTGTGAAGTGAGTGTGGTTAAGAAATCCATCTGCAGCTGAAGGAGAGGGCATGGGGAAGTTAAACGACTCACCACAGTCATGAGGTCACAAGTAGTTTCCCGGAGCCCAGAGGCCCCTTCAGAAATGTTCTTGTTTGGTGAGGCTCAAGGCTCCCTCAGACCTTGAAGGCCAAAGCTGAATGATCCTGTTTCCCTCTCATTCTGCCATCAGCCTCTGCTTACATAGCTGGAAGCTAGGGGCGCCCTGACCTTCTTTGTCCCTCTCGCTCACGGTCCACCTCAGAGTCGCCTTCAGGCCAGGTCAGGTCATGCCCTGTTCTCTAGGACCCGTCCTCCTCTCCGCACGCAACAGGATGCGTGGCTGGGACCCCGCTGTGCCCACGCCAGGCACGCCTCCGCCCATTCCCTGTGAGGCAGCCAGGGTCGTCTCTACCAAAGTATTTTCCTCTCCCACTCTGATGATAAAATCCCTCAGCAGCATCTCGTTATATTCCAAATAAAGCCAGAATTCCTTCTGGTTCTTCCCCAGTGTGACTTGGTGTCCCCTACCCTGGCACTGCCGAGTGTTCACTTAGGTCTCTGTGGCCACGACCTCCTGGCCAGCACTGTCCACCCCAGTGGCCCTCCTGGCAGCCTCCCTGCCTCCCTCAGTGTGCCCAGTCCCTTGGACACTGTCTTTACATAGTAGGTGCAGTGCTTTCTTGAAGAGGGGTTACCAAACATGTTACTTCTTTTTTATAAAGAAATTTTTATAAAACTTCCTTATATGATAACTGTGCTTATTTAAAGTTCAGCTTTGGCACAGTTCCTGGGTGTAATCACACCGTATGTACAGATTGAAGTTCAGAACAAACAGCTGAACCGTGAGACACACCGGTTCCCATTCATGTTTTAGCTCTCTGGTGACAGGAGCGTGGTACAGCACTGTGCACTTCTGCGTCCCTTTGAATCTCCTACACGAAAGCAGCTGATATTTCCAATTTGACAGGATGGCTTTTGTTGGAAATTTGCCCTTTAAAGTTAGCAAGACAGTCCCCCATCCTTCTGTTCCCTGGAAGCCAGCATAATAGAACAAGTATACTCAAGACAACCTTGAACTAAACACTGCTGTAAACCACAGTGGAAAAACTGCCGCCAAGTATTCCCAGTAGAAATCTTGGAATTCCTTCAAGTATATTGAGATTTTGTTAGAAATTGAATTGCCAGTGCAATCCATCTTCCTTGTGAGAAAACATTCAGATAAAGAGCTGGGCCTAGCAGCATTACCCATTAGAACATCCCTGAAATCAATAAGCTACAAATCTGGCATCGCTCCTGCGGGCCGCACCGCCGCAGCGGCCTGGGACCGCGTGGCCGGGGAGGCGCAAGGCGGAGGCTGCCGGTGCACACACCTCGCTCCCGCGGCCTCTGCTCGCTGAATTCTGCCAAACGCGGGTGTAGTTTATTGGTGCGCAGGAGAGAATGAGTTTTCCCTTTGTTTTTCAGATTTTCCGAATGTGGTCATCGAAGGAGTACTCCACGGGGTGTTCTACCCTCACCTGCAGCCCAGGTAGAAATCCTGTGCAGCTCAGAGAAGCTGAAGCAAGATTCCAAGTCATTTTCAAGGAAATCGGTATCCCACCCAGCAAATTAACCTAAACCCTACGACAGAGCAGCCCTCGCCAGTGATCAGATTCACGGTCCGGGCTCCATGCAGGGCAGTGCCGTGTCGGTCAGCGTGGTGCTTCTAAAGACAGGCTGAGGGGCTGTGAGCAGGCCAGCGAGTGTGGGTGGAGCACGGCTGCCCACCTGGAAGCCGGAGGAGGAGCCCGAGCGGGGCGTGGCAGCTGCTCTGCCTGAGGCACTGCTTGCTAACTGAAAATCAGGTCCTGCGTTATCCTGAGACTGAGCGGCTTGGCGGGCTTTTTTGTTCACCTCCCTTCGCACATCCATCTTTCCGCCATGCGATTTTCTCATCCTGGGAGAGTGCATTTTACAGGACTGGCAGCCTGAAATGTGTCTCAGAAACACCGCACGAAGTGCAAGAAAGAAACCAAGCCGGACGTTAAATCATGCTGAAATCATTATGGCATTTGTGTCACAGTGGCATTGCGTCACGCCTCGGGGTAGCACCTGATGTAGATGCGTAAGACAACACGGGGACTAGGGGACCCGGCCTTGGCGAGGCCCACAGCACCATGTTGAGATTCTCCTCTGTCTGACGTTGGAAGCCATGTGGGTTTCTTTGAAGACCAATGGCATTGCTGGTGGCTTTTAGGGGCCATTTTGTGTAAAAAGCACATCCTTCTAAACACTGGAACCACAATTAGTCCTGCGAGACGCTGGCCTGGTGGGAGGCAGCGTGGGGGCGCAGGTCAGTGCTCGGGGTTCACTGGCGCGGCTGCTGCAGGGTCTCACGCTGCTTTCCTCTCCGGGTCCCTTCCCACTGACCTCGTGTGTGATTTAATGTAACTTAATGTGTACATGACCCCACGGAACAGCGTCGCTACTTTCATTATTTTTAGTAACAGATAAAAGCATATATACTAGAGCCGGGCGTGGTGGCGCACGCCTTTAATCCCAGCACTCGGGAGGCTGAGGTAGGCGGAGCGTTGTAAGTTCGAGGCCGGCTTGGGCTACGACGCGAGCGCAAGGCCGGCCTGAGCTATATAGTGCGACCCTGCCTCAAAAAACCAGGGCTGGAAGTTTGGCTCAGGACCTTAAGCGCCTGCCCAGGCAGGCGCGAGGTTGTGAGTTCAAGCCCCGGTGCCGCAAAAAAAAAAAAAAAAAAAAAAAAAAAAAAGCATATATACTACCTATATGTGCGGGCATTTCATTAGTACTAATTAATAGCTAACCTATTTATGATTAGTTTTAACAAGTTTCTGTGTGAGAGAGAAATATTTAAAACTGTAACTAATAACTAAGTCACGTTCTCTGATTAGGAGCTGAGTATACAGGTTTAAGGCCTGCTGCAAACTTTTAAAGATCGTGTTTTGTGATACATTGTTATTACATGGTGGACATAAGCAAGAACTAAGTAATGAAGTGTTCTCAACCAAAAATAACTGAATATTTAAGTAATAGAAATAATGTTGAAATGTTTTTATGTTACTAGGTATTTTGAGTTAAATAAAAACAAGCAACAAGAAATACTGGAATGTGCCTTCTAGAAATTTCATGGAAACAAGGATTGTGTCTCTCTTTTTGCATATGTACACAAACATAAAACTTCTCAAATCTTCACTTAGATATTTATTTCTGACCTGATAGGGTATTACATTAACTCATCATATACCAGGATAATAAGAATTTTAAAATAAATAACAACAAGCATGCATAGTGGAACACTGCTCAAGAAATCTTTTCTGAGAACTAAAATTTTTTCTTAAAGATGACTTTCATTTTTATATTTATTTAAGATTTCAGTGTGTCATTTCATCAGTTGGGATCCTTGCAGAAACTAGAAACCACTGCAGGTCTTTTAAGCAGAAAGGGCTGTGTATTGAAAACGGAACACTTACAGGGACCTTGGGAAGGAGAAGTGAGCAAACTCCTTCCCAGAAAGCCCTCAGCTCTACAGGCTCTCCAAGGAGCCGCGGCCCTGCCTGGAGCGGGGACTTGGTCTGTCAGGGCTGCTGGTGGAGCACAGAGATGGAAACCAGCACTGTGCAGACTGTGATCAGGAAGACTGGATTGCTCTGTCTGCCTGGCAGGAAGCCAGCTGCTGGGCACCAGGACAAGGTGGCAACTGCCACAGCTGCTCCGTGGCTGCCTGTCAACACATGTGGCCTTGCTGTCCAGCAGCTGCCACACAAAGCGGCATGAAGCTAGCATTCATTCACCACCGTCTCTCATCAGAGTACAAGGTGTCATAGAAAAATGTGGAAATGTTTAAATTTTTAAAAACTTGTTACAGTGAAAACACATTGCCAACTGTGTTCAAGCTGAGGGAGATTCATGGCAGTGTGTCCTTTACCTGGTTTTGTGGTTGAACACTCACTGTATCTTTTGATCGCCTCTTGTACACTGGCAACAAACCTTAGACCTGGTCCCTGCTGCCCATAGTCTGGGGAGGAGCTGGTAACCTTCTGGTCACCACAGCTCAGGACCATTGCAAAGATGATGGAATATAGAGCCATGGTTGAAAATGTAATGCAAAACATAAAAAGAAACATAAGAAAGATTCTTCTGCTTCTCATAGGTCCCAATCCTCTCCCACAGGCCCTCACTGCACTTAGGTTATGTGTACAGCAGTCTGAAGGGTGTTTCATCCACATGCAGAGAGATATTATGCATTTAACATGCATATATTCCATTTATTCCTCTTTTACAAACATGGCAATATACAATACTCATTTTTTTTCAAACCTATTTCCATTCAATAATATGTTTTGGCAGTCTTTCCATCCAGGTACATTAAGTACTTCCCTCGTCACAGTGGCACACATCTGCTACAGTGTATGTGACTAGTTTCATACTAATGGGTATTTGTTTCTATTAAAATGCCATCAACAATAACTTTGTATGTGTTGATAACTATATAAATCACGTATTAATAATTTTCATTAAAAAATCTAAAATAATAATTTAAAATCTTTGGTTGACAAATACGTAAGTGCACATTTTTAGTATTTCATGATGTTTGATTGTGGGTTTCTTTGGGGATGGTTGCCCGTGTTGCTGTGTAGCAGGTGCCCACACAAGGCCAGCCGGTATCATTTGCACGGACCACAGGGTGAGTGGTATCCCCGGGTGGTGCTCAGACCCCTGCCGTTGGGGGAGTAACAGAAAACTAGTTTGTTCAAAGCATGGATGCATAGGCAGCAGAGAAGTAGAGAGTAGAGGGAAAGGTAGAAGAAAGAAAAGAAAAATTCTGTTACCGTTTATTATTATCATTATCAGCCCACTTCCTGGTCTAAATGATTTTTGGACTCAGTGTTTTGCCTGGACCATCTTCCCATGCACCTCATCTCTCTGGTCCATCCCGACCCTGGCTGCCTGGTGTCCTTCCTCCTGATGTCCTTCAGGCCCTCTCCTCCTGTCACATAGTGTCATCTGTGTGCACATGGTGAATCACACCATGGCCGCTGCTGCCTGGTACACCCTACTGTTAGAAACTCACTCTGGCCAGTGTAGAACTCTCATAATCACAATTTGGAGCCATAATCACATTTCAGAAATAACAAAAGGCTCTCATCTTGTGTGTTAACTTTGATCATTTGACAGTGGGTGCCTGAAGTGCTGTGGTAAAGAAGATTGTGGCGTACTCTGGAGATGGTTACTGTGAAAAAACGCAGAAAATAGCAAATGCCAATAAGGATATGGAGAAATTAGAGCCCTGTGTGTTGCTGGGGAAATGTAAATAGATGCAGCCTCTGTGGAAAACAGCAGGATGAATTTTCAAAGAGCTAAAAATAGCATTACCATATGACCCGGTAATTCCACTGCTGGATGCACACCAGAAGTGGAGGCAGGAGCTCAGACAGGTGTTTGTACATCTGGGTTCGTAGCAGCTTTATCTACAGAAGCTGAAAGGTAGAAACCACCCAAGCGCTGGCCAGTGGAAGAACTGATAGAAGGAAGTAACATGGATGAGCCTGGAAGACCTAAACAGAATAAGTCAGTCACAAAAGGCCAAATGCTGTGTGATTGCATTAATGTGGTTACATAGAGTGCTCAAATTTCCAGAGACAGGAAGTAGAGAGGTGCTTGCCCAGGACAGGGAAGGGAGAGGTGGGGAGTTCGTGTTCATGGGTTTCATTGGAAGAGGATGGCAGAGGTCCGGAGCAGGAGAGCGGTGATGGTGCACAACGGTGTGAATGTACTCAGTGCTGTGATACTGTGCGCTGGAATGTTTCTTAAATGATAAATGTTGATCAAGTATGTTTTACCTCAATGAAAATGACTTCAAAAAGGGTTTTTTTTTTTTTTTTCCGGCACCGGGGATTGAACTCACAACCTCGCGCCTGCCAGGGCAGGCACTTAAGGCACTGAGCCAAACTCCCGGCCCTGGTTTTTTGAGGCAGGGTCGCACTATGTAGCTCAGGCCGGCCTTACGCTCGCGCTGTAGCCCAAGCCAGCCTCGAACCCTCAAAAAGGGTTTTGAGTGAGCACAGGCTCAGTGAGCAGGGGTGTAGTCATTAGTGCTTTCTTTCAACTGTGACTACAGCAGGAGTTGTGGCACACACACTAGTCGCTAATCTCAGAGCCCTGGCAGCTCTGACTGTAGAACAATAGTTCTGAATCTGAGCTGTGCATCAGAATCAGGTCCTCAGTCAGTCTGGACCGGACTTGTCATGCATAGTTTGACATAGCTGCTGGGTTGATTCTGATACTCAGCTGTGTTAGAAACTGTCTGACAGCCCAATGGAGATAGTGTTTCCCTCTCTCTCTCCTTCCTTCCCTTCCACCCTTCCTTCTCTCCCCCACTCCACCTTTCTCTGTCTCTCTCTTTCTTTCTCTCTGTCTCTTTCTTTCTGTCTCTTTCTCTTTCTTTCTTTCTTTCTTTCTTTCTTTCTTTCTCTCTTTCTCTCTTTCTTTCCTTTAAGATGGAGTCTTGCTGTGTTGTACAGGCTGATCTCTACCTCCTAGATTCAAATGATCTTCCTGCTTCAGCCTCCCAAGAGCTGAACTATACATAGGCATGCTGTACTGCACCAGGCTAAGTGATTCATTTATTGGCTTCTAGAAGTAACTGCCTCAGAATCCACTACCAAAAGAAAACCTGTTTGGTTCTGGGATATTGCACATGGTCACAGGAAGAAACTCTGAAGCTGCACAGCCTCATTCAGCAGGCTGCACACAATGGGTAAATTACACATTCGCTCAGCCATTCAGTGAATGCTTTGGAGTTCCTCCCTCGGTTTAAGGTGCTGTGGTAGTGGTCTAGAAAGCAGAGACATGATCTTTTTTTTCTTGAATTTTCAGCCACTTGCCAGGGATTGTCTTTGTTTTACTGAATTCGATAAAAGCTCAGTCTGTCTACCCCCCTTGGAAGTCATCATCACCATCATAGCTTTATTTTTTGATTTGTCTTTGATAATTATAGATTTTTAATTCAGTAATGGAAACCCAAGAAAGTAGCAGCCACCAGCTTTAACGTGTCTGCAACCTTTGTTTCTATACCTGCAGATGCATGGTGCCAGGCGGCATTCTGACAAAGGGAAAGTGGCATTTCTTTTTGCCTAAAGGGGAGTTGATGTGTGTTAAACCACTGGAATATATGTCATTTACTGGAGAAAAAATGTTTTACATACTAAGAGTATGATTGTAAACATCACCTCAATTGTGAGCTGTTTTCCACCTTCAAGTCTAGTAGCAGTTTCGGTGACGCTGAAGGTGTGCCAAGATAAGACAGCCAGCATTTACCTACTCCTGCGTACAGGGCTTCTCCTGGCTGTCTTGTGTCATTGGGCTTGGGTTTTGCATACTTCACCCCATTAACTTCTCTATGAGTTGATGTATAGCAAGCACCCCACTGCATTAGAGAAGGAACTGGAGATCATAGAGATCCACAGTGACAAAAAGTGACTCTCAGGATTGAGCACCAAGGGGCACAAAGCCCTGGGCCAGCTCTTGTCACGGAGCATGTCACCGACCCCGGCAACATCCTTGATGAGGTCATGTTGTGATTGCACTTGATCGTGTGCAAAACAAAGCTGGAGAGGTACAATAGCTTGACCGAGGCCCCACCACTTAATAAAGGGCATGAGGACCTCAGCTTTTCATCTACGAAGCTCAAGCTGATCCGCTTCCCAGTGAGCCTCACATTAGAACTGTCGGGATTGATTTGCAGGGTTTTGTTGTTGTTGTTGCTGTTGTTTGTGTTTGGTGTGTTTTGTCTTGTTGAGATAGGGTCTCACCATGTAGTTCAGGTTGGCCTTGACCTTGAACTCACTATGTGGCCCCAGCTGGCCTGGAACTTGCAGTGATCCTCATCTGGGTGCTGGGATCACAGACTTGTACCACCATGCCTGGCTTATGTGCACTTTTTTAACCAGACGTGAAAAATCAGAAGGAGCCAGGACTGCAGTAGTTGTTTGTACTTATGTACTCATTGATAGAATACAAAATACTTTTTGCCCCTTGATTAAACCACGTTCTGTGCTAGCAGGAGCCCCTACCTGGTCTCTCTATGCCCATTTTTTACTACAGTCCATTCTTGACCCCAGAGCCAGAGTGATCTGTAAAATGCCCATCAGGCTGTGTCCCTTGCTCACAGTCCAGTAGTTTCCATTCCCACTTTGGACAACACGCTAACCCCTCCACCCCCTCCAGTTTTCTGGTGCATCTTCCACTGGTGATCATCTCAGTGATGAGAGTAGCCTTTCAGTTCCCTGAATGCCAGCCATGGTCTCTGAGAAGTAAGCCAATTGGATTATGATGTCCTCTGGTGTCAAGACGCCCTGGGCCTTGGGTTTTGAAGCACAGTTCCTGCGCCAGCACTGTCAGCATCACCCAGCCACTTGTCAGAAACACAAGCTCCCGCTGCCCCAGGCTTGCACAGGTAGACACTCGAGTGAGGCTGGGGGTCTGATGAGTCCTCCCAGATTCACAGGCGCTATCATGTTTGAGACCCACAGTCCCAGGGCTTTTCGGATTATTTTCACATCGTTCGTTTTTTTTAGGGTTTCAAATGTTTTTCATTTATGAAGAAAAAATTACTTTGAGGATGAGCAGGCACAAAGCAGAATGGCAAGACAGCTGTGAGGAAAGACCTTTACAACAGGAGTCTGACTCATTAACAACTCTAGTGAGTATCAGGGTGACTAGACAGATCCAAAGAAGCATTTCTTTTTAATTTTCTCCTCGGATTTATGGAATACTGCTGCCAAAATATTATTAATGCCATTTCTTCCAGCTTCCCAAATTTCAAACACAGAATTGAAAGAATTGTATAAAGTCAACAATTCCTTAGATTCAGCAATCTAAAAGTGTACTCCAAACATGTACTAAGAAAAAGTTTTCAAAAATCTTTGACATTTTGTCCTCTTTATCTGTATAATAATGTTTGTTGACTTTGATTGCAGAACTACATGAAAGTTGCAGATTTCTTGACATTTCATCCCCCCAATAAGTATAGCCTCCACTTAACTATAGCATCAATATCACTAAGAAATTAAACAACATATTTCTAAATATTATCAAATATCTCATGCTTATTAAAATTTTCCTATCCAAGATTATTTTTAATGTGGTTAAAAAATAGTGATATTTTATACCTAGAAATGGTCCTCACATAAACTTTTACATCTGGTTACCATGGTAATTTTTCCTCATCCATAGAAGATAATGTCATGGTTCTCTAAATCCTTGCTATCTTGCCAAATTTGAACTTGAGCACGCTGGAGTCCTGGCAATCACAGAACTTTCAGAAGGCTGTGATAATGGCTGGGCAAATTCCCAGTTCGCAATTACAGTGTCTAAAGTGTTATGGAGGAGAACTGAGAGTCCACTTACAGACAAGGATAATTTAGATTTGGGCAGATCTGGAAACTTCTGAGGCAGTGACACTGAAGTTGACCCCTTCAGGATGGTAGAGAAATCGACCAGGCACAGGAGAGCAAGGATGCCGCAGAGGCACTGGCAGGTTCCAGAGCCCTGAATCAGAAGAAAGCTTCGTCGAGATCCAGAAGGAAGGGTGTGGAAGGTGGTGAGGGGCTGGGGTTGGCGAGATGAGCAGGGACTGATCCCACAGCAGCCTCTTTGTGAGGCAGGGTCAAGAGTCCAGCCCAAAGCCTGTGTGCACTGGGAAGCCACTGATGGGTTTCCTACCAGAGGGGTATGATTTAGTTTCTAACATGTATGTATTTATTAGACATAAAATTTTTTAAAACATGAACATTTATTTAGAAACCTGTGAACAGGTCACAGGAATCAGCAAATAGTGTGCGATTTCCAGTCATGTATCACACTTGATCTGACTGATTTTTATAAAGCTCATGCCGGTTGCTTGAGGAAAGGACTGGGGCCAGATGTGGAGCAGAGAATGCTGGGGCCCACGTGAGTAACCCAGCTGAGTGACGACCTGCGTCAGGCAGGCACAGACAGGACCATGATGTCAAGTATGCGCGGCTGCCAGTGGGCTTGCGGCTGGCTTTGAATGTGAAAGATAAAGGGAGGCAGAAAGAAGTCAGGACAAGTGTTGGCTTCAACAACTTGGTGAACGCCAGTACCGCACACTCGGGCTGAGCACGGAGGCTGGGACCTGTCTTCAGAGCGCAAGGTACTTGATGACATCCTCCAGATCTGCTCCTCCCACCAGGTCTGACCCGGGTTCCCCATTCCCTAGAATGTCTGCAGCTACTTGTAAGCAAAACTAGAGCAATCCTGACCCGCCAGCGGAAGGAAATGAGCCTAGATTTTTACCGATTGTGGTGATCAATTTGTGTTGAACCTTGTCCACTTTTTGCCCAGTTTGCTAGATCCAGGAATATGCTTTGTAGTCAGGAAAAAAGCACAGGGATCAAACAAATGGACCTTGGTCAAAGGGCTCAGACCACAGCGCCAGGCGCCCTGACTCAGCCACTTCTTCATCTTTGCCAAGCTGCTTCTGTGAAGCCCTTCAAACCTCCACTTGGAAAATAAAGTTTATTTTAAAAAATCTTTGAAAAATAGAAACAATTGAAAGACGAACATTTGGTAATCTTTAGGGTGGAGAGACTATAATGCCTCATGGTATAAGTGTTGGTGTATCTTTTCTGGTCTGATTGTGATACTGAGCGTCAGCTAGGTGTGAAATGCGTGTGAAGGTGGGAGGACTCCGGTGCAGGGAGGACAAGGAGATGCCCAGGCAGGAAGCTTTGGGGCTAGGGTGAGGGAGCTGCAAGGCCTGGCTGCCTACACAGAGTACAGGCACCCCAGGAGCGGGCAGCGACAGCTCGACCCAGGTGCGGAGCCAGTCCAGGAGCTCCCAAATCTTAGAAGACAGCTCTACTGTAGCCGACAGAGTTCAGTTGAGGCTCGAGTTCCTCCACTCCAGGCTGGCTAGTCCTAGTGGTCAGTGTGCTCCTGGTATCACCACTAGGAGATTCATCATTTGAGACCAGATGGAAGAACAAGGTTCAAGTTTGCAAATAGAGATGTCTACCCAAGTAACGAGACAGAAATTTACTAGGCAGGACAGCAGGGGACCAAAGCTGTAAAGGTCCAGGGTGCTAGAGGAAGAAAGCCCTTTGCACCCAGCAAAGTTAGTATGTGTAGAAACTTACATGCCGCCTATAAAACTTCAAAGTCGGTAAGAGAAGGGTTTTGAATACATTGGGTCCTGCAAATTCTTTTTGTGATTCCGTAACAACATTCTGATGTAACTAGAGGTGGTGTAAAAATCCCATTAATTTAGGAATTTTTTTTTTTTTTTTTTTTGACAGAGCCTTGCTGTGTAGTTCAAACTGTTCTTGAACTCACTGTGTAGTCCAGGCTGGTCACAAACTCATGGCAAACCTCTTGCCTCTGTCTCCCAAGTGCTGGGACTACAGGCATGTGCTACGACACCCAGCTTCATTAATGAATTTTTGAAATGCATTTTGTTTTGTCTCTTGTCACACAGACCTTTTTTTCTGCCACAATTCCTGTGACAAGTGGCTGTAATTCTGCAGTAATGCCAGCTGTTTTTCCACCACTCTAGCATATCAGTAACACTAGCAAGTCTTGGAGTGGGCTCTATCACACCTAAAACTTACTCTTGGCCAAACTCTTAAATCCCCAAGATGAATTACAGACTTAAGTAAAAGCTGTTAGTACTTAATGGCATCAAAATTTTCCATTACAAATACTGTTTTTATTCTTCTTTAATTTGAAAAAAAGTGCCTTGAGGAGTCTTTGAATTTCCAAGCCTTGTAGATCAAAGATTTCTTCAGCGGTCTGAATTATAAGAATGTTGAAAAACAAAAACAAATCCTTTTCCTGCTATAAAATCCTTGCCATGTTTTTGTCTTTATGTAACTCAAAACGGCTGAACTGAGAAACAAGATTGGTGAGTTTTATTCAAAATCTAAAAATTCATCCAAAATGAAGTAACTGATAATTCCAAAAGTGTCACTCTATTTTGATCCCAAGAATAAATTTTATTGAACTCTCAATTGATGATCCAGAAAATTGCTAAATAGCACTTGTAAGAGAATAAAATTGATTATGGCTAAGGATGCCAAAATGTTTTATTTATTAAAATGATTCAAGACTAAATTGTAATAATGTGGGCTTGGTGATGGTGTCTGGTATAATTTTTCCTGATTCCATACCAGCCCACAGCTGCGTACATGTTCTTTTTGTAACACAATCTGCAAAATAATAAACTTCATTTTTAAAGCATTTGCAGAAAAAAATTAGACTACAAAAAGCAACAGTTCCCACTTGGATAGTCATCAGTTTGCTGATGTTTCAGTAGAAGGCTTGACATTCAGTGTATGAGAAATAAACTTTTAGCAGGGGTGCATTAGCCTTGGACATCTGGCATCATGGAAGTAACTGACGACCTGCACACCAGAATTTTCATACTTCTAAACTGAGTTACTTTTGCTGTGCCTCTGGAGAGATGGCACTTATGTTCATGCTTATAAAATCACAGATGGCCAACAGGGCATGGGGTGCGTGTCCTTGTGGAGGAGTGATACACGACACCCTATGTCCTTTATGACACGGGAGACTGAAGGGACTTTTGCATATGGAAGTCATTTGTTTCCAATTTCTTCCTGCATTGCCTTTAAAATTTGTTAAAACTTAGAATTATAAAAATAAAATGTACCCTATAAAAATTGGGAGCCTGAAAAAGAATAACATAAAGAGTAAAAAGATCCACTATTTACATTGACTTTGTGTGAATTTACTTGTTACATCTGTTTCGTGAAACTGTATTTACATAATAGCAGTCATGCTGTACACAGAATTTCTACTTTTTATTTAAAATGGACCTTTTCTCATGTTACTCTAAGTTCTGTAATGTCGCCTTTTAAACTTTATGGGATTCAGGTTGCTCTGTATTTGCTATCATAATTCTACACTTCACATCCTTATAATAAAACCTTTTCAATATTGCTGTATTAGACAAAAGACTTCAGGTTGCAAGTCATGGAAATCAATCTGCTCTGGTTTAAGCAGAAAAGGAGATGCATCCGCTTGGGTGGAGAAAAGCGAGGAGAGGATGGACGGCAGACACCACTGGACCCCAGGCTAACGCTGTCCTCAGGAATCCACCGCTTTCCTCTCTGGGCCGGCTTCTTCCTCCGGTGGTCTCATTCTTCACCCCGCTCCTTTATATCCTCTCACAGAACGACAGCAGCCCTGGCGCAGCAATGCCCAGACGCCCCATGACTGAGGCTCACTCGCGCGGGTGAGGTCAAAACCCCAGGCCTGAGCGGGTTACCGCGGCCAGGAGGCCAGGGCGGGGCGAGGCCTGGAAGACGCCCAGCCGGCCCTGCGCCCACCCGCCCGCCCGCCCTCCCCTGGGGGCCGCTGCCCTTGTCCTCTCTGCCTCTGTCCTGGGTCCTGGCCGCCCTGTCCCCGCCGTGGGGCGCTGTGTCCAGGCGCCGAGCTCACACCTACACTGTCTGCTTTCCCGGGAGCACGGGCGCTGCACCTGTGTGCAGCGCTGTTCTCCGGCCAGTAATAAAGACCAAGCGAGTTCATGCAAGGCTTCGCCAGACCAAGTCTTCCTGACGTAGGGCCAGCGCGCCCGTGCCCAGAGGTGAGGAAGGGACCTTCCTGTGACTCCGGCCGCCGGCCCGGGCGGAGCGCGCGCGCTCTGCTGCCCACCGCTACCTCCGCGCCCGCCCGCTACACGGTCCGACAGCAACGCGGGGCGCACGGGCTCTCCCGAACCCCAAGACAGGGTTCCAGGCTCCGCGCCCACTCCGGAGCCCAGCCCGAGCCCGCGCTCCTGCGGCCCCGCACCTCTCCTTCAGGCCTGAGCCACTCACGCCCCGGCACGCGGAGCTCCGTGTTCACCTGCGCCATTTTCTCGGTTCTCCTCTCTTCCCCACGAGCGGGTCAGCTTTGTCCAGCCCCTTCTGCCTGCCCACTGTGGTATCCCTAACACCCAAACTAGGACTTGCTACAACAGAGACCTGCCATACATTTTTTTGGAAACAAAAACCAAAAAAACAAAACACTTTCTTTTCCAAGAGGAGGGTGGTGGTGATTTACACCCACACCAGCGGCAGCTGAGGAATTCTCAGGGTACGGTTCAGAAGAGGGACCCCGGGCTGTCCGTGGAGTGCGGGGTGCGGGAGGAAAGCGGGGCCCAGAGGACTGCGCTTCCCCGTCTGCTTCAATTCAGCCCAAACCCTAACCCCACTGTGCGTAAGGCTCCTCTCCACTGCCATGGGGCTCAGGGCGGCTTTCTAAAATGGCTACAGTAAGTAAAACTTAATCACTAATGTAGGTACTTGGGATGGGGATGGGGATTTTTTTGTGCTTTCCCATCCCGAATTGTCCCCTTGAGTTAGTATTTTGATTTCTAGAATTCTCTCTACTGTGTTTATCATTACAGTATTTAACTTTGTGTGTGTCTGTGTGTATATATATATTTTTTTCTTTTTTTTTTTGTACTGGGGATCAAACTTACGACCTGGAGCTTGCCAGGCAGACACTTGTGCTGCTGAGCTAAACCCCCGTCCCTAATTCTGTATATTTTTTAAGAACTTTAAAAAATGTCTTGCAAAAAGAGCTGAGCCACATAAAAAATATTTAATGTAGAGAACATCAAAGCATCTTTTGTCAGGAAAAATATCTATGACATATAGCAGATTAAACAAATCCAATCTCCCTTTACCTGAAAAGAACTGTTTGAATACAAAACATAAACTTCATGTCCTAATCTTTTTTCAAAAAAAAAAACTTTAGCTTCATTGAACATGAAATAATAAACTTATAAAACAAATAAAAACAAATAAATGTCTGTAAATAGTAAATAGTCACCACAAAATTTCCTAATTTAAAAATAGCACCAGTAGTAGAAGGGGTATGTCTTTTTTTCAGTTTAAAGTCCCTAAACAAGTGATTTGCCAAAATTCATGCAAACTACATACTGAGTGGTTGATTTTTAAATCTGTTGTGAACCAGTGGGAAATTAAAAGAAAGTTAAAAAAAAAAAAAAAAAGAAAAGAGAAGAAAGAAAACAGTAATTGAAGAATTAAAAGACAGGTGGGCAGGCAGGCAGAGTCCTACCTATACACACATATACAAACATACACATACACAGCAACAGAACCCTGCCAGGCACGGTTCTGGTTTTCTGCCAGCTGTGTCACCAGTCAGCGACCTCAACCACAAAGGGTGTTTTCACATCGATCTTGCCACTGTTGTGGATGGAGCAGTTGGTGAGCGGCCGGTCGTGCCCATCAGTTGCTTGGAGCTCTATGGTGTGCACCACTGTCTGGTGAGAGAAAGCAGAGATGTCCTCAGTTCCGGGGAGCCGTGGCAGTTTAAAGGGGCATCAGGCCACCCCGAAAGCCCAAGGGGGAAATACGTTTTGTCATTACTAAAACCATACAAGCTAAGTGTGCAGAACTCAGAATATTTACATAGACAAATAACAGAATGAGATTCACCCACTACCTTGTTTCTCACAGAACATACTTCCTCACTTTTAAAATAAACATATGCTATTGTAAAGCAATTAGCTATTTTTTGAGCATCTATCTGTAATAGCATTTTAATCACTTGCCAGAGTCCAGCATCAGACTAACACGGAGTCATACTCAGTTTCAACTCCCTACACCAGGTCTAGATCTAATAAAATGAGCAAGAAAGCAGATCTAAAAGGTGACCTAGTTCCAAGTTTGTCCATTTCAAAGGTTTCCCAAGATGTGAATCTGCGGGTGAATCCTAGACCCCCACAGCACGAAGGTGGAAGGGTCCTTTCTCCACTGGGATGGCTTCCCAAGCCAACGTGCCCTTCAGGTTTGGCATGGAGGGAGGACATCACAGACGGAGGAACAGGCCTCTGAACAGGCTTTCCAAACAGTCCAAACATTGAGTCTCCAGTTCAGCTCCTGGACTTTGGTTGGACAGAGTCAAGTAGCAGGTAGAAGATGTAGAAGAACTGCCATGAATAAGACTGCTTCATTTATGTTTGGATGGGAGTCAGAATAACTCCCATGAAAATGAAGCAAATGAAATGTGAAAGAGGTAAGAGAGGCAAGGAGAATCAAGGGCTGGGTTGGGCAGACTTCCTAATGGCCAGTTCCAGAGTAGAGAGAGTCATTCTGAGCAGCTGGTAAGAAATGCTGAGAGACAGACAGACAGAGGAGAGAGAGACAGACAGAGACAAAAGGGAGAGAGAGGTTTTTGGGAAGTTCTCCTATGGGATATGAATTAGATCTCTTTGCTCTTCTTTGAAGAATAACAGCATAGATTTAAATTCTCTCAGTAACTGCTGGTTGCTATACTTTATGTTTTTGAAGGTGACTTGGCATCTGGACTGAACCACACAGGTTCAGGGTCTACTATTTTATTTTTAATTGTGGTAAGAAACACATGACATACAATTTGCCATCTTATCTATTTTAAGCACACAGCTCAGTAGGGTTAAGTATTTTTATACTGTTGTGCAACCAATCTCTAGAATTTCTTTATCTTGCAAAACTGAAACTCTATGTCCATTAAATATCTACCTCTCACCAGACCCTGAAAACCACTACTCTACTTTCCTCTCTATGAATTTAACTACTTTAGATACCTCAAATAAGTGGAGTATTTGTCTTCTTCTTCTTTTTTTTTTTGTGGCACTGGGGATCCAACTCACAACCTCATGCCTACCAGGCAGGTGCTTAAGCCGCTGAGCCAAACCCCCAGCCCCAGTTTTTTGAGGCAGGGTCACACTATGTAGCTAAGGCTGGCCTTGCATTCACATTGTAGCCCAAGCCAGCCTCGAACTCACAACGCTCCGCCTACCTCAACCTCCCAAGTGCTGGGATTAAAGGTGTGCACCACCACGCCTGGCTAGTATTTGTCTTCTTGTGACTGTCTTATTTCATTTAGGATAAGATTATCAAGGCTTCTCTGTTTTAACCTGTCAGAATGTCTTTTCTTTTAATATTCAATAATATTCCATCACATGTATATATGGGTCCCTGATTTTACTCAGTTACATTAGACAGGGCTTTCTATTTATAGCTACCAGTAAAATAAATTACCCTGGCTTCTGCTCTAATGCCCCTAACAATTAAAATGCCACACCATATGTCACTTACTCATTTTTGAAGAGGCCAGATATAATAATAGATCTCTAACAACCCACTTTAAAATTTAAATGAATCAACTGACAGTACTTTCACAAACATAAAGCTTTAAAAAGGAAACTGTGTCCAGTTACCATCCCATCGAGGACTTTTCCAAACACCACATGCTTGCCATCCAGCCAGGTGGGCTTGGTCAGGGTGATGAAGAACTGGGAGCCGTTGGTGTCGGGCCCCGCATTGGCCATGCTGACCCACCCGATGCCATAGTGCTTCAGTCGGAAGTTCTCATCCGGGAACGTCTCGCCATAAATGCTCACACCTGAGTGAGAAAATAACACAGCCTATCAACAGGCGCCTGATGAAAGTAACATTTCAAGGGATCAGTTACTGAAGCCCTACTGGAGGCAGGAAGGTGGCAAAGACGGTCAAACACGAGGAGAGGACAACATTAACTCCCTAAGGGAGGCAGGGAGCCTGGGCAAAATGTTCTCATACGGCACCAGATGGCGGACACCCTCGGGCCTCAAATGTCCATATCACAATCGAACAATTCAGTGATTTCGCCTCTGAAAGGAGAAGAGATGGTAGGATGGTGCCCCAAAGCCAGAGGAAAGGTGCTGAGCCATGCTAGTGGTTCCACCTTTGTCCCCTGTTCCAGTGCCTGTCCTGGGTCACTCCTCCGTTAGCACCAAGCCAGGCTACAGCCAGTACCCAGGACGCACCCTTAGCCTCCCGCTCCCACCGCGCCCCGCAGCAGCAGCATCCTCCATGCTACTTCACTCTGGGAAGCAAAGTTGTACAACTTAGAATTGGAGCCCAATTGTCCGACGCTACACCTGGTGCCCGTTCTCTCAGCACCGGAGCAGCAGCAGCCAATCGAGAAGCCATTAAGCACAGTAATTCCCCAGTCCAGCACACAGAAGGTGACCGAGACGGGGAGCTCCCAGGGACTCACTTGCACAGGAGGACCAACAGGACACACATGGCGTGGAGTTGAAGCAAAGCAGCAGGGACAGCAGAAGCCCTTTCTCCAGAAGGACCGCGGGCTGTCAGAAGCATCTGTCCCATCTCGAACACCTGCAGGGCCTGTCCTGCCCACTGACCTTGGGCCATGTTTCCCATCTCTCTGCTGGCTGCCAGCTTCACAATTCTGGCTCAGTTACAAGCCGGAAGAGGCCATCAGAGTCAAGCAGCTCAGAACAGACTGGTCAAGGACATACCAGATGGCCTAGCGGGAAAATCTCCTCTCTCCAAAACTCAGAGGATTTTAGACCAAGGCTCACATAAATACTGGGTAGCAAAGGCAGAGAGAATAAAAGGCACAGCCAAGTAGAGCTCAGGCACTGTGCTAGCCGACCAGGCGGCAGGAAGGAGCCGCAGGATTTCCCCAGGGCTGCGGTGGTGGCAGCGGCGGGCTCCCTGAGGGAGGGAAAGCCCACAGCCCGGACGGAGGAGCCGAACACGTTTCTCAGCTCCTTCTCCACATCCTCGAGTCATGGAGCAAGAGCTACACACAGTCTTCCCAGAGCGACTGACCAACGAAAGAGCTGAACAGTAGCTATTTTTGCTATAAATAAATAAACCACTGCAATGAACATAAAAGGAGAAATGATGCCTGGAGATGGCCTGCTTCTGTAAGAAGTTAGCAACCAATACCCACTCAAGCCAGTATTTCCTGTGTCTAAACCCTAAACACGAGCTAAACTTAAATTTCACGTAGTTCCACACACACTGTGTGTTCGGGAAAAGATTCTCACTGCATTTCAGTGGGAAAGTAGTCCATGGAACTGGGTCGCCATAACCCTTAAGAAGAAACAATAAACTGAAGGGGATTTGAAACTCTAGAAATTTAAAAGTATTTGTCCTTCACTGAACTTTAACTTTGTTTTGAAAACTCAGTGTATATTGTATTGACTACTTAGCTATGACTTAACTTTCTTTATTAGTAGAAAAGGTGACTGTGCCAGGTGTGGTGGCATCTACCTGTAATCCCAGATATTGTGGAAGATGAGGCAGGGGGCTTATAAGTTTGCAGTCAGCCAGAACAACTTATTGAAACCCTGTCTCAAAATAAAATTTTAGAAAGGCCTGGAGATGTAGTTTAGTGTTAGAGTGCTTACCTACCATGTGTGAGGTCCTAGGTTTAATGCCTAGTACCAAAAAGAAAAAAAAGAAAAGAAAAACAGAAAAGAAATAAACTGACAAAAGGAAAACCTGGAAGGAGGGGTGATATTCATTGTCATCTTGCCACTTTTTTTTTTTTAAACAGAAAAAAGTAAGAGATTACTGTAAAACAGAATTTCAAAACAGGCCAATAGGAGAGTAACAATAATCAACACATTGCATATTGTTATATTCACAGTAGTTGTTTAGAGTATAAGATATAAATAGACATGAAACATCGTCCAGAAAATTATTAGCACAAAACTTTCCCCTCATTAAATCAAGAGAAACCAGCTGTATGTCTTTTTTAATGACTGCTATATTATTTTCAAAAGAACAATTCACAGTAAAAATGAAATCTAAAAATGATCCTGTGAAGACTACTTTTCACTCAAAATTTTTTGACTATCTCAACTAATTTTTAATATACATAAATAGATTCTTTCAGTTTGTCACACAAGTTCAATAATACAATGGTTACATACATGTGACTTAGTTCACTGATAAGTGTATTTTTAAGGCACATCCATTTAAGAGTGAAAATGTCTAGCTTATCATTCTCTATAGCTGAGTAGTATTCCATCATATAAAAATACTACATCTTTTTTGTCCATTCCTCAGTGGAGGGGCATTTAGGTTGCTTCCAAGATCTGGCTATTATGAACTATGCTGCTATAAACATAGGTGCACATATATTGCTGTGGTATGATGTTTTAAATTCTTTTGGGAAGATACCCAGAAGGGCAATAGCTGGGTCAAATGGGAACTCCAATCCTAGCTCTCTGATGAATCTCCACACTGACTTCCACAGTGGTTGCACCAGCCTGCATTCCCACCAACAGTGGAGAAGGGTTTCTTTTTCTCCACAGCCCCTCCAGCATTTACTGGTTGACTTCTTAATACTAGCCATTCTTTTTGGGGTGAGGTGGAATCTCAGTGTTGTTTTCATTTGCATTCATCTTGCCACTTAAATGCCACCTTGTCCCTCTGGCACCAGGCCCCCCTCCTCCTCCACACCCACATGTGCTGCTAGTGACCTGCCCAGGGGACCCTCAGCCCTTTATCTCATCTCTCCGGGGCAGACACTGTGCTATGGTGCTAGATACTCATAGTCTGGCATTTTTAATAAATGCAGAAGAGCTCCACAGTGGGAAGGCAAGGAATGCCAAACCAATCCTGCTTATTAGGAAGTTTCACTCATTCCTATCTACTTAGACGAGGCCCTCAACATGTATACTTCTTAAAGACTTAGAGTCACCTTTATAGGTTTTTCCTTAATTTCATTATTTTGGGGTAATATAATGGCTTCCTTTCAGGTTTCAGCTTAGTGAGGGAAGAGAAAGGCAAAAGGACATGTTACCGCCAGTGCCATCTCCCGCGGTGAAGTCCCCTCCTTGGATCATGAAGTCCTTGATGACTCGGTGAAAGCCACTTCCTTTGTATCCATAGCCTTTCTGAATAGAAAAATTCGAGTGAATATACAAGTAGAAATTACCCATACTCAAAGATAAACCCCAGTGTTTATCTGAAAATGAGAATATTAAAAGTATCTCCAGAACTGACTAGGTCCCAGCAATGATTTACTGACAGAAACTTACCTTCAAATGACCAAAACAATTAACTATGGAAGTAGAATATAAGTTTAAATAATCTGCATTTTCACTTGTTTCCTCCCCCATTTCTAGAAGTGTAAAGGCACTAAGTACCCCAATAGTAAGATTTTACGGGAAAACAAAAGATGCCACAGATTCAAGTCACTTAATAATTTCACACCTATTTTCCTAGAAAACATCTTTATATCTGACTCTCAAAAAGGATATAGTTTTATGCACAGTTAAAGGAAATAAAACCCAGACCTCTCCTGTTGCCAGAGCGATGAAATTTTCCACCGTCTTGGGTACAACTTTTCCAAAGAGGCCGATCACAATTCTGCCCACGTCTTTGTCTCCAATCTTCACATCAAAGAAGACCTGTTGGTTGTTGAAACAGGGTAAAAGGTTATAACTTGGAAAGGACACAAATATAACACAGGCCAAAATTAACATCTGTGAATTGACCCACATGGGAAAGACAGCCCCTCAGCACTGCATAGATGTGGTTCACTCACAAATAATCATTTAACAAACATTCACAGAGTACCACCTACGAGCCAGGTGCTGTACTAGGGCCTGGGTTTAAACATGGATTCCGTACCAGGAACGTCAGCAGGACTTCAGGAATCCCACCGTCCTTCAGCCCCTAGCCAACCACTGCTGCTACTTCCTGTTTCCGGGCTTTGTGGATGAAGACTAGAGAGGCAAATGTTTTTTTTTTTTTTTTTTTTTTTTGCGGCACTGGGGATCGAACTCACAGTCTCATGCCTGCCAGGGCAGGCGCTTAAGCCACTGAACCAAACTCCCGGCCCTGGTTTTTTGAGGCAGGGTCGCACTATGTAGCTCAGGCCAGGCTTGCGCTCGCGTTGTAGCCCAAGCGGGCCTCAAACTCACAACGCTCCACCTACCTCAGCCTCCCAAGTGCTGGGATTAACAAATGTTCTTTTAAAAGGTAATGCTTTCTAGTCTTGGCAGGAGAAAAGAAGATGGCGAGGAGAGAGGCCAACCATCTACATTTAGATTTTGTCATTTCCAACACTGCCAAACTCCCAGTGAGTTCCCCACAGACACCTGCTGCCAGGGGGCCTTGGAAGACAAGGAAAACAACACCCTCAAAGCCACCCCGCAAAGCAGCAGCCTCGGCCGAGCCCAGCCAACAGGCAGCAAAGGCCGCTCAGGGCCTGACGAGCCGCTCGCTCCGCATACAGGCCCCGCATCCACGGGCCCTGTTTCCAAAGCCACACGAATTGAATTTGTTCTTTCTCTGTCACATCCGAAATCCAAAGAAAGAAAACATCCAAAAATAAGTCTGAGTCACTTTTTTGCAGACTAAAGCTCAGAAGTTCCCTTGGACTTTTTAAAAAAGCAGTTTGATCTGAAATGAACTTATACGCGTTTTGCTTCACAAATCACAGTGAAGATGATTCTCGGAGGCTTGAAAAGGCCACGGAGTCGAAGGGCATCCTATCAGCGAGTTTAGATTATATGAACCAATTTACTGTTTGAATGGGTAAAAAAGACATTCGAGAGATGGCTTTAAAAAATATAAGAAGGGTTGTCAAAGAAAAAAGATGTCTTGCAGTTTAGAAAAATCACTAAGTAAAGACTGTCAAGCTTTAGTTCAGACAAGGGCTTCTGCCAATATGTCAGTACGCCTGTCACGGGTGATGTGATATTTAGGGTTCTGGGTGGCATTTCACAATTTTCACACGACCAAGGCGGCAAAAGTTTTATTATTATTTATACAAAAGAGCTTTACGGAGTATGTGAACAACATCCCTGCTCTCAAGGAGTCCTGCAGGAGAGAAACGCAGAGCAGGAAGGCACAGGACACCCAGGCACGGAGTCCAGGGCGTCCCCAGCTGGGAGCCACAGGGTGGGCATCGGGGAGGGTCGGGGTGGGATCCTCAACACCTGGCAGGACACTCAGAGAGGCTTTCTAAAATTTTAAAATAAAGGAGACAGTGATGTCTATGAATATTTAGAAACCAATTAAGAATAAAACACGGGAGAGAGCAGCATAAAAAAAAAAACGGGGAAAAAGTGTCTGTCAATCTGCATAATGATACCGTAGCACACCTAGCAGTGGGCGCTCCCCAAACCACAGAGTCCCTCGGGGAGGACAGCAGAGAGCGCAGGGAGACAGCAGAGCTGGCCCAACTCTCAGTGGGAGTGACAAAACCAAACCTCACTTAGCCAGAGTTGCTTATTCCAGATCTCTCGGGAAGGCAACACGAGGGCGCGAGCTGCCCAGAGCACCTTGCTCCAGGACGGCCTGACACGCAGAGACGGGGCGAAGGACAGCCAGCCCGCGACAGAGGCCCAGAACTCTGGGCAGCAGGCGGGAGGGTCTGAGGCGGCAGGCCCGGAAGGGTGGACGGTCCCCAAGGGCGAGGGTGGCACAGACCCCACAGGGCAGGCTTCCCGGAACCCAAGCACGGTAGGAAATGGGGCGCCCAGCAGCTCCAGAAAGCAGAGAAGAGAGGTGAACGTTTTGTTACACAAAGAGGGAGGGGAAAGAAGAGTCCCAAGGGTGCTGAAGAGGAGAAAGCGGATCCCACACCACCCAGTGGTGCTGAGGGACTGGCAAGATGGGCAGAGGTAAGTGGCTTAGGCAAAGGGGAAAAAGTGGATGGGGAGGAAGCCGCTCATGGGGTCTCAATGAGGTTCCCTTCCTCACCTTACTTACTAATCCCCACCACTTTCCGGGTGGGGGAGGCACCAGCAGCTATCATGGATTTACCAGTGAGAAAAGAAGCAGTGAGGGAGGCCACACGTTTACCAAGGTGTGCCATCAACACAAGAACCAGAATTTCAGCACAAGGCTCCCACTCATGTAAACGGTGGCTTCCTACTCATATGGCTCTCCCGGTGCAGACAAGGAACCCCAAAAGGAAAGCAGCAGTGTCTTCTGTTCCCCACATCCCAGCACAATGTCAGTAGGAGCACAGGGGAAAATGCTAAACGGTGCAAAATCAAGTGATACTAAGTGTGAGGGTCAAGGCGCACCCCTCACAGCAGGTGGAGGCTGAATGGCAAACCTGTCCCCACTCATCTCTGAGCCCGCTGAGACCCCTGGGAACGAGGCCCAGCGCTGGACAGGGTGGGCTGCAAAGCTCCTACCCTCCTGGGGCCCACAGGCGATGCAAAGCACACAGTCAGCCTTCAGAACTTGATAAAGGTGGTGAGAAAACCAGAAGGAGGTAGGGTAAGTGGCCGTGCGAGAACGGAGCAGAGGAAGCTCCCTCACCCCCAGGGCCCTGGGCCCAGGCTCAGGAGCCAGCTCTTCCCTCCCCGGCCCTGCTCGCGCCCCTTGCTCGGGTCTTCTCTGGAGGTTCTCGGAGTGGTTCCCGACCCAGGCTCAGAATCACTAGGTGCTGCTACAAGGTGACAGCCCCACCCACCCCCAAAGATCCCGACTGACTCCCACATCAGTATGTTTTAAAACACTTCCCAGGTGAAACTTGTCCCCAGATATAACAGGGGGTGTACTCCACAGACTATTCATTATTCACCTAGTTCACGCCTACTGTGATTTATACTCAGCCTACTCCCTCTCTCTCTGGCTCCATCTAAACAGTCAGCAATTCCTGTTAGATCTCCAAAATCCACGTCAAGTTCCCCCCTTCCTCCTGGTCCCAAAACTAACACCCAATCCCAGTCGCCCTCTGGACTCTGGTACCAAGTCCCGAATGGACCCTCTGTGCAGTCTCACTCAACACAATTCCTCAAAACCACAGTAGATCATGTCACTCTCAAAACCCCTCAGCAGCTGACTGCACTCAGAGCAAGATCTCAAGTTATAATTACATCCGCCTCCTTGCCCAACCCCAACTGCAGCCCCTGCGACCCTGCTGCCCACCCCCGCCCCTCATGCCAGGCCACAGCGACGCTGGCCTGTCCCGCTATGGCTCTCCTGCCGGGAGGCCTTGCATGCGCAGCTCACTTTGCCAGCGAAGCTTCCGCCACGCTGGGTTTTTCTCCTCCATCAGAGTTTCAAACCTCACCCATCTGTATTCCGATCATTTCCTTCGTATCTCACGGCTGTGTCACTTTTAAGGGTACAGTATTTGCAGACTGAAGGAGGTATTTGCAGACTGAAAGAACTCTATCCAGCTCTGTGGCCACGCACAAACTGATTCCCAAAGCTAGAACTGCCTGAAGATCCCGGGGCGACCGAGCAGCACCCTGGCTTCTCAGGACAGACGTCTGTCCACTGCGCCCGTGGCACAGCAGCTCTTTTGCCCTCCCCTTGGCCGCGTCTGACGTTGGCCGGGCCCCTCTCCCACCGCGCTGCGATAGGCTGCGCCCCGGCGCGTCTGCGACAGAACCTCGGCACTCTGCTCTGCAAGATGTCCTGGCCCTGGCAGACCCGACAGTCCACAGAACGCGTTCGGCGCCCACCCGCCCCCCAACCCACCCCGGGCAGACGCCGGCAGGGGACTCCGGTGGGAGCCGGCACAGCAATGTGCCCTCTGGCACCCCGGGATCTTCCAACCCCGGGTAAAATCAGCTCCAAAGGGAACCGAAGCGGCCCAGTCCCAAGCTGGCAGGAACCGGACGCAGCTCGGGCGGATCCCCCAAGCTGCCCCCAACAGCACTTTCCCCAGGGGCTGCCCTGGCCGAGCCAGTACCACTCGATCCCGGGCTGGTCCCCGCGCTGCACAGCGCGCCTCTCCTCCCCTCTCCCCGCCCGGAGGGCTCAACGAGGAGGGAGGGGCGCACGCCGGACGCCCGCCCACCGGGCTCCCGGCGTCCTTCCTGCCTCGTCCCCAAATCCAGGCCGCGCAGAGGAAGAACCCGGAGCAGGGGTCCCCGCTCTGGAATCCCGGGCGCTCACGTCGGAGGGCCGTCACGGGAGCCCGGGTTCGCAGCCGAGAACTAGTCCCTGGGCAGCTCTCCCCGCGGCCGCTGGACTCGGGTCCCCGCGCAGAGCCCCATCCCG
>RJWM01006656.1:66653-83045 GCA_004363535.1 Dasyprocta punctata
ACACGCGCCCCCCGAGCACACACCCCGGGCACACGCGCCCCCCGAGCACACATCCCGGGCACACACCCCCACCGTGCACACTCGCCCCCCCGGAACACACACACACACCGGGAACACGCGCCCCACGGCATCCTTGCGTCCCACGCACACACGCCTCCCGGAGCACACACGCACCCGGCCCGGTCCCGGAGGGAGGGCGCCGCCCACCCACGGTCACCTTGGCCGTCACCAAAGGGCCTCGCCTGCGGGCGCCGGAGGTCCCGGACGCCGATCCGAGCGCGCCGAGCCCCACGCAGAGTACCAGCAGGAGCAGCCGGGGGCCCGGGGCCATGGTCGGCGGAGCGGCGGGACCGCGGACTGCGCCTGCGCGCCAGCTGCGCGGGGCGGGGCGGGGCGGGACGCTCGGAGCCAAACTCTACAGCGCGCTGGCTGTGCGGCCGGGTGTCGCGGAGTCGGAGTCGCGGGGCTCGCGGCCTCTGCGCAGTGAAAGCCTTTACTCTAGTTCGGGCGTGTATTTGGGGGTGACTGTGAGCTCCGTTTACCGCCAGCTCTCACTCACACCGGGCCCGAACCGCGGCCGGGGGACGCGCCCCTGTGAACCACAGTACTCAGGATGAGATGTTTGTAAACTTAAGAATTTTGTTTCGAAAGATTCTTTGGGGCCCTGCAGAAGTCCCCATTATCATTTAAACTCAGGGAGAACTCAGGTCGCGATGCCACGTAGGAAGTCTGATCTCAGTTGTGATGTAAATGCTTGAAGGCATTTTAAAAATTGAAAAAGACGCACCGAAATTTTTGCAGTAGCTATGGTGATAGAATTATGGATTTTTGTCCTCTTTGTAATTTTCTCAGATATTCTACAATGAGCATGTAAATACTTTGTAATTTAGGGAAAAGTCACTGTAAAACTCTGCTTTTTGAATTAGGAATCAGAATAACCTATATTTCACAATATTATCTCTAAGATTAAAGCGAAGAACATTCTCTTAGCTTCTTTATTTTTATTTTTTTGAGGAATTGGTACCTTGACTTTCAAGCCCAGATTTCCTTGGATAAGCGATGAATTCCTATAAGTATACCTAAAATGACCTTGGAACCATGTAGGATGGGAGTGACTGCTGCTTTTCAGGGATGGGGGAAGACTTTCCGAGCTATTTTTCTGATCCTGTCCAGTGAGGCCTCATGGTTTTTTCCCACCCGGTCTCCTAATCAGGAAAGAGGCCCTGCGGTGTGGCAAGCTAAGGCATCTCTCACTTCACTGGTGATTGTATACATTCATATGTGCTCATCCCTCTAATTGCTTTTTTATCTGTCTCTGCTATCAGAGATAAGCAAACCAAAGCAGGAGTCATACCTATTTCTATTTTTTTAAATTACCTAGATCTAGTACAATGCCTTGAATATGGTGATAACTATTGATAAATATTTGTTGAATAACAATGTGTCTCACTCAAGGCAAACCCCTGCACTCAAGGCAAAGAAATGAAGTAGCCACCATCTCTCTAGAAACTCTTCTTTTTTTTTTTTTTTGGTGGCACCTGGGATCGAAGTCACAGCCTCGCACCTGCCACACAGGCACTTAAGCCACTGAGCCAAACTCCTAGCCCTAGTTTTTTGAAGAAGAGTCACACTATGTACCCTAGGCCAGCCTTGCGCTCACATTGTAGCCCAAGCCGGCCTTGAACTCACAACGCTCCACCTACCTCAGCCTCCCGAGTGCTGGGATTAAAGGCGTGCACCACTAGAAACTCTTCTTTTACCCCTTCAATTACTAATACTTTTTCTCCCCAAATTACCTGCAGTCCTGATTTTTTACACTTTTTTTTTTTGGTAGTAGAAATTCAACTCAGGACCTCATGCTTTCCAGGCAGGCGCTGTGCCACTGAGCTATATCCCCAGCGTTTTTTATACTTTTTAATGGTTTGATTTTGTTTCAACTTTGCATGAATGGAATCTTACTGTATTTTTTGCTTAAACTTTTATTTGTAAAATTTTATCTGTGCTTTTGCATGCATTATTTTGGTGCATAGCACAAGATGGGGCAAATTCATTCCCCCCCCCATAAGGATATCCACTTGTCCCAGCACAATTTATTAAAAAATCTGCCCTTTGTTCACTGCTCTGACGTGCTGAGCGATCACATACCCATGTGTACCATGCGTCTGTTGGTGGACACTCCTGTATCTCATGGGCCTGTTTGTCTATTTTTATGTGAATTACCACAGTGTTAATTAGACCAGCTTTATAGTAAATCTTCATGTTCACTAGTACATGTGCCCTTAACTTTGGCAATAAATTCTTGGCTGTCCTTGACCTTTTCCATGCCCATATAAACCTGGGGATCAGCTAGTCAGTCTCCACATAATTGGGATTTTTACTGGAATTGAATTGCCTCTATGGATCATTTTGGAAGGAGTTGGCACATTTACAATATTGAATCTTCCATTTCCTGGACATAATGTACTTAGATCTTCTTTAATTTCTGTTGATAAGATCTTATAGCCCAGAGGTACTATGCATATTTTATTAGTTTGATTTCCAAGGTTTTTTTTATGCTATTGCCAATTGTACTTTTTAAAACATTTATTTTCCTGTTTGTTATGTTGAAATAAAATAAATTTTATATATTAACTTATATACCAAACTTGTTAAAGTTAGCTATTCTAATAATTTTAATTATGTAGATTTTTCTTCATAGACAATGATGCCATCCATGAACAAATGAGTTTTATTTCTTCCTAATCTTTGTACCTTTTCTTTTTCTTAACTTAATGCATTTGCTATGATTTAAAATACAATAGAAGGTGGCAACAGTTGGAGTCCTTGTGTTGTGTGTGAATTGCCCCCATAAAAAAGATACATCAACCTCTCAAACCCCACTCTTTGTGTGAGTCGACTGAGAAATAATCTTTATAGATGTAATCGAATTAGATGAAATCGTAGTGGGCATACCTCCTCCTATCGACCGGTGTCCTCTTAAAAAGAGGGGAGACAAAGACACACAAAGAACAGTACGGAAAGACGGAGGTGAGGACTGGAAGGCTGAGACTGCTGGCAGCCACTAGGAGAGAGGAAAAGGAAGGAAGGAGCCCGTCCTGGAGCTCTCAGAGCAACCCGTGATGCCCAGCCACTAACCTCTGGAACTGTGGCCATCCGGTTCTGTTCTAAATGACCCAATTTAGAGCCCTTTGTTAGGGCGGCCCTAGGAAACTCTCACGCCTCGCCTTCATTCCAGATCTGGAGAGGTTTATCAATGCATCCACTGAAATAATCATATAATTTTTCTTTATTCAATTAGTGTGATAAATTGCATTGACTTTCAAATCTTAACCCAACCTTGAATTCTAGAATATATCCAACATGCACAGGGCTTTTTACTTACTTCTAGATGTGATTTGCTGGAAGTCTTTGCTGTTGAATTAAGAAACACCAAAAAGGGGAATGCATTCTTTGCTGGGGTTCAGGAACAAAGAGTAGGCGCAGCTTTCTAGCTCAGACCCATCAGATCCCCCACATTCCATTTTGATGTTAGTGGCTAAGTTTGCTGGTTTTATTTTTAGGACATTTTCATCTGAATTGATGAATGAAACTAGACTGAATTTTTCCTTTTTTGGAATTTTCTCTCAGTTTTTGTATCAGACTTATTTTGGTCCCATGCACAAGGTGACAAATGGTGGGCTTGTTCTTGTGGTTTGAAAGGGTCTGTGTGAGATTGTCATTTCTCGCTGGAGTGATCCTTGGAAGATGCATAGGCCTGCAGCTTTCTTTATCATGAAGTTCTAAATTATAGATGTAACTTTTTATCTAGTTGAAGGAATGTTCAAATTCTGTATTCTGCCAATTTTTACGTGTGTGTTTCACTTACGTTTTAAAATGTATTTGTATAAAGCTGTGTAAAATATCTTTCAGGAGTTTATAGATCAGTAGGACTTAATGTCTCCATTTTCATTCCTCACCTTGGCTATTTGCATCTTGTTTTCCTTGAACAGCTGCACCCTGGAAGCTGGTAAGTACAATATATTTAACATTTATATTCACAACTTTATTACATCCTTCCTTCTTGGAGTTTACTGTTGGGTTTTTGTCTTCTTGAGGTAGACTCTAGAGTCATCTATTTAGTTATAGATTTTCTTTTTTATGCGACTCTGTATGCAATTAGAACATGTTTCCTTTAATACAGCTCTAGCTGCTTCCTACGAGTATTTTCATTATTATAGTTGAAAAATTTTCCAATTTACGTTTTTTGACCCATGTGCTACATAAATATATAGTATCTTTTTTCTAAAACATGACTTAAAAATCATTTTGATAATGATTTCTAGTTTAGTCATATTGTGGTTGGAGAACATGCTCTGTATTATTTTATTGTTTTGTTCTTGCTTTGTCACATAAGATCTTTTCTATTTTGTCCTTGTTTGGTTCAGTATTCTATGTCTATATTCATTAGAGCTAGGTTATCAGCTCTGAATTCATATCTCTACCCCCACTGAATTTTTTTATCTAGTCATTATAACCATTACTAAGAGATATGTATTTAAATATCTTTCATCATCAATGTAGATAATCTACTTATCCTTGTGGATCTATACATTTTTCTTTATATGTTGTAAGATCACTTGAACACAGATGAATCCAGAATTATCTTTAATGAATTAAATATTTGTCATTGTGAGATGTCACTCTTTACTTCTAGCAATGCTTTTTTTAACCTTAAAGTTTGATTATTAATATAACGCCCTGTCTTTCTTTTGGTTACTGAATAGATGATTTAACTTTTTTATAATTCCACTTTTACTCTTTCACGTTCTGTGTTTTTTTTTTTTTTGTTTGTTTGTTTGTTTTGCGGCACCAGGGATTGAACTCACAACCTCGCACCTGCCAGACAGGCACTTGAGCCACTGAGCCAAACTCCCGGCCCTGGTTTTTTGAGGCAGGGTCACACTATATAGCTCAGGCTGTCCTTGCGCTCGCGTTGTAGCCCAAGCCAGCCTCGAACTCACAACGCTCCGCCTACCTCAGCCTCCCAAGTGCTGGGATTAAAGGCGTGCGCCACCACGCCCGGCTTCTACATCGTATATCTTAAAGGCTTTTGTTTTTGTTTTGTTTTGTAGTGCCAGAGATTAAATCCAGGGCTTCACACATGCTAGGCAAGAACTTCACAACCCCAGCCCATAAACTGATTTTTAAATGAAGCTTGATAATCTTTATCTTAAACAAAATATAAAGCCTATTTACATTTAACATATTCACTTGTATGTTTGGATTTACATCCAACATTTTAACATTTTTCTTCCCATTTTATGGTCCCCTTTCATTCTTTTCTTGCTTTATTCTGATTTCATGGAACAGATTTTGATACTCAGTGCCAGATTCAAAGTTACACACTGTTTTATTATGCTCTCATTAATTATTCTGGAGATAATAGCCTGTATTCTTGATTCTTCAAAGCTTAGTTTTACCTGTGACTTTTAGTTTTCTCTGGGTAATACAAGAACCTCAGAACATTTTACTGCCATTTGCCCTTATTGAAATTTTATGCTATTATTGTCATGTATTTTATTTTATCACCATAACACATAACCATTATCATCCCATAAAGTCATACACACTTAGATGCATCCCTATGTTTACACTACCACTGCTTTTCACTACTTCCTGTATTTCTGACTTTACACATGTGATCATTTTCCATCTGCGTAAAAACTTCCCTCTGGTATTTCCTTAATTGCTAGGCTGCTGGTGAGAAATTACTTTTGTCAGAAAAATGCCTTTAGTTGACTGTCATTCCTGTAGGATATTTTTGCCTGCCACAAAATTATTTTCTTTCAACATCTAACTTCCATGATTTTTGTTAAGAAATATGCCATTAGTCTGATTGTTGCTCCTTTGAGGAAGGTGCCAGGGACTGAAGCCGGGGCCTCCGGCAAGCTGGGAAATCACTGCTAGGCAAGTGCTGCTTACCAGCCACATCACTGCCCAGTCTGTCTTTTTGATACAAATGATTTGTGTGTGTGTGTGGAATCGGGGATGGAACTCACAACCTGGCTGCTGAGTTAAATCCCTGGTGATTTAAATGATTTTTAATATTTTTGCTGCTTTGTTTTTAAAGGCAGTTTAATTAGAATTTGCCTAACTATAGAGTTCTCTTATTTTGCTTGGGATTTGTAGGCTTCTTTATTCTTTTGCCAATTTTGGAAAATTCCATCATTAACTCTTCCTTAGTAGTAATCAATCTGTCTCACTATCCTAATACAATTTCTTTGGTTTTGTACATTCCCCAATAGTCTCTTTTATACACAACAAGCATTTGAAATGATATAAGGTAAAATTATATAATTAAAATTATAAATGTTATGGTTGATACATTGTGTCAACTTGGGAAGTCTAGAAGCTTAACTAAGTAACTCAGCAGCTCTACATCCTGGGATGTAGAGAACAAGCCTTTAGGGATTTGGGATGTTGTTCCTTGTGTTAATCTGAGGTCAGAAGTTTAATCAAATGATTCAGTAGGGAGCCAGGGTCCTTACTTTGTAACATCTTCATCCTATGCAAGAAGAAGGCATGCAAGAATATGAATGCTACTCCTACCCTAGCGGGTGGTAGCCTGCTTACAATATAAGGGAAGAAAAAGCTGCTCATTCCCCCGCTTTTGCTCTTGTTGCTTTGTCGTCTTCTGCGGCATTGAACTGTTGCCCCTCACTATGCCACCCTGCCTTGGAGCCAGCTGATTATGGACTGAAACCTCCACAAACTGTGAGCTAAATAAACCTTTCCCTCTTTAACTTTGGCTGTTGGGTATTTTGTCCCAGCAATGAGAGAAAAGTAACCGAGACACTGGATAAAATATGAAATAAGACCCAAGTAGTATATTTATGAATCATGAAAAGATTAGCTAATCTGTTGTCAATTATCTTTTGTGATATCAGACAATGACAGTATATTTTCATAGTTTGCTTCTTGTTACAGTTTTGATTTATCCCAAAAGACTCCTAGTATTTCATTTATTCCTCATTTTTCAGTACCAAAGAGTATAGTTTCACTAGTGTTTTTTTCCCCTAGCAATCAGAAGCAGGTTTTAAATTTCTGCTGCTTACAAAATAAATGGGTCTCTCAAAACTACACTTTAGCATCTTCTAAAATCTTTTTTTTTGTCTACTGTATTTTTCTAACATTTATATAAACATCTTACATTAACTCAAATCTTACCTTACTTCAAATATTAAACACACACAAATATATTTGTTAAATTAAATTTACTTTTAGCATATAAATGCCAAAAACCTTTTAAAAATGACTAGCTATGTGATGAATTTTTGCCTGGGCTGTTTCTTTCAGGTTTTGAGATGAGGGAAGTATGTGGTCACTTGAGGTCATCAGGAGGCAGTCAGGTCTATCGGTCAGGACCTATGTGATATTTTGAGGGCTCCCATATTGTCTTTTTCTTTACCTTGTGCTTTATCATAGCACACTTCTTTTCTGGAGCTTATTTATTCAAATGTTCTTCCCTTCATGATGTGCCCTATCAATCTTTCAGCAACAAGGTCTTTGAGAGACTAAAAATGAAGCTTGCTTTTATTTGCCAGCCTGGACATAGCTGACCACTGCTCTCTGTGACAGTGACACCCAGGGGTGCTCGTCCTCCTGAGCTGTAGCACCCAGCTGGTGACTTCGACAGTGAGAACAAAGGTGCCCACAGGGAGTGACAAAGGCAGGCTGTGTGTGGGGAAGGGGTCCAAACCGGGTGAAGGAACACTGTGACACACCACGAGATGATCCAAAGAGCATAAGATGGGAGACTGAATGCACAGAGGAATCTAACCTTCAAGAGCACCTGCCGCATGCCAGGCACCTTTCACCCAGTAACCCCTGTATCTCCGTGACCCATGAAAATGAGGAAGTGAAGATCGTCAGAGACTTTCATACACCCACCTCGGAGAAGTTCATGTGTGATGGAGATTTCATACATTCACAAATACCCAACTTTCGAAGCAAGCCATCAAAATGGTTAATTTAGGGAGCACAGAAGCACAGCTGGATTCAAATGTGATAATTGGGCAGTGACAAGAAGTGTAGAATTGGTAAATATGGTCTTGCAACTTAAAGTGAAATAAGAAGTTGATTAAACATTGATTTTATTCCAAAAATTAAGGGAAATCTATTTTTGCAAGGGAACTAAAATGCATGCTATGAAACCCTGCTGGTCCCCACCTCATGCCGCATTGATCTGAGTGCTGGATGTATCTTTCTTGACAGTTCAGGCAACTCTGTTTTTAATTCTTTTAGAGACAATCTGTTATTAAGTTGATCTGTGTATTTATGTTCTGTCCTATTCGGTGTTATTTACTATTCACCAAGGCTGCCAACTTTTAAACAGTCTTGGTATAAATGTTTGTTCCTAAACCTTTGCTGATAGATGTGTTTTATGTAACAGTTATAGAGTCCATTAACACAAAGCACTAAAACACAAAAAGAAACTGAAGAGATTTATAAGCAAATGAAATGCCCTCACCAGTTGAAATACTAAACCCAAAGTCAAAGGAACATTTGCAAAGTTACTATGAGCAGATTTATCTACTTCAAAACCTGTTTTGTGGGGCTGACTCATACTATTTATTACATTTAAAAGATAAAATACAAATTGACTCTTATTTGTAATGACTTCTCATTGTGTTAGAGAAAACCCTACTATTGTAGAAGAAGAGAAAAATTCTACCTTAAACATTTCTGTGCCATTCTGATGCTTGTGAAGAGAAATTGCCTGAATGATTTCTTTTTTATTTATTTTCTTTTTTATTTTTTTGGTACCAGGGATCAAACTCAGGACCTCGCACTTGCCAGGCAGGTGCTTTATGCCACTGAGCTGAATCCCTGGCCCATGATTTCTTTTTTAAAGTTGAAGATTTAGGAAAGCTCAATTAACCAGTACTTTTCTGTGACATGAAAATACTTCTAGCACTTTTATTTTACTAAAACACCCGATTCTGAGCCCAGTTCTGGGAGCAACAGTAGTCTAGACAGCAAAGTTTTCTGGACTACAACTTCAGATATAATTAGTACTCTCAGGAACAAACACCCCTAACCTCCCCAATGGAAAAGTTGGCCAAACAAAACGGTGGCATCTATCTCCTCGTTAAAACATCAGATTGATACAGTCCATGTGCTCCTCTGTTTCAAAAAGTTCCAGCTCTTTTAAACATTGACATTCTTATCATTTTGTGTGCTTGGCGCTGGCCACTGGCTGACAGGGTCTGGGTGGATTTCTCTTCAAATATTTTTCCGCCATCAGCTGATAAGCAAGTCCCACCTCAAAACTCTGGTGGAGGACTCTGCTTCGGAGAAAGAGCGGCTGGTACGCATTTGAAAGCATCACAGAAGATGTTCCTTCTTTTCTTGATTTTTCTTTTCTTTCTTTTTTCTCTTTCTTTCTTTCTTTTTTTTTTTTATTGTTATTGTTTGCTTGCTTTTTTTTTTCTGTTTGAATATCAGTCTAAACACTCAGGAGCTTCCTGTTGAGATGGCCCAGGCATTAGAGTGGTGGCTTAATGTGCTTTCCTCAGAGAGATGAGATGCTGATACTGTATTCACTGTCGCAGGACTAATCCACAGCAATAAAACTAGAATCAAATATAAGGTACACTGCAAGTCACTATTTTCTCATCAATTCTTATAAACTAGGTAGTATTTTATGAGTGAAAATAAAATTCTTAATTGTTTCAAAAGTGTGTCACTCTAGGTATGGAACTATTATCATATTTTTGGGTGAACTTACTTTGCCTGTATTTTTTAAAAATTAAAAATTATAGTATAGAAAGGCAAAAGAAAAAGTACTCTGTGTCCCGATGTCCCAAAGTAAATGCTGTTATTGTTTTGAGTTTTTTCCTCCAGTTTTGTAGTTATCATGCTCTTGCAACTTTGTATTTTATTTTTCCATTGAATTCAGTTAATATAATGTTCAGAGCTTTCTTTCATGAAGTGTAAATTAGGAGTTTAAAACGTTTTTGAGCTGGGGATGTGGTGGGCCATGCCTGTCATCCCAGCACTCTGGAGGCTGTGGCAGGAAGATCTCCATGAGTTAGAAGCCAGCCTGGTCTGCATAAGCAAGTTCAAGGCCAGCCTGCACTACAGAGTGAGACTCTGCCTCAAAAACAAAACAAAAACAAAAACCACGTTTGTGAATGATATAAGATGATCTATAGAAATGAAAAATTTTAAAGCATAGTTGCTCCCTCAAGAATAAAATTGCTCAAAAGATTTTCAAATCTCATAAACAGATGGTTTTCAAATGTGGGAAATAAAAATTGAAAAGGTAGCAGGGCGAAGTATCAGAATCTCACCCCAAGGGACTCACTTCTCAGGGGAGGCCCCATTGCGACCGCCGCAGGGCCGCGCAGCTCCCCATAAGGGTCAGCGCACCACAGTGAGGCCCGGAGGGACCACTGCTCACCTGCCGAGGCGGCAAGGGGTTGGGTCCGGTGACTGCCACTCCACAGAGGAGAACACTGTGGTTCACGGAAGGAGGGGACTCCGCGCGGGCTGGCTCCATCACCAGCCTGAGACCACAGGGGTTGTGGACCGCTTCACCTCCCTTCACCGGGCTCTGTGGCTCCCACGCGCAGCAGTGGACTTGAACTGAGAAGGAGAATTCCCACCTCCCTCTCTGCCAGGGGCTCACTGGAAGGATTCTGAAAAGCCTCCAAGTTTCCCATTAAATGACAGAACGAGGCTTGACATAAATCCTAGCATCCTAGACCTGTAGGTTTGAGAAGAGCATTATAAAGGCAATACTTTCTTAGGACTTTTAAGTTATAAAGTTATTCATTCTGTTACCGAGAAGTTCCTGAGAATTTCTGTCTTCAATACAGTTTTACAGAAATGGTTTTTCATTTTTTTCTAATCTGAATTCCAAAATAACAGTGAGAAATTATTAGTCACGATGACTGATGATTATGTTTGCCTTGTTGAGAAGACACTTCTGTGTCATCACTATCTTAGTCCATTTCTGGAACTGTAACAAAATACCTGAGAGTGGGTAATTTATAGATAATAGAAATCATTTGTTATGGCTCTGGAGGTATGAAGTCCAAGATCAAGACACCAGGAGATTTGGTGCTAGTGAGGTCTTGCACCTTCGTGTGTGTGGTCCAGGGGCTTCTCACTAAACTACATCCCCCATCCATTATTATAATTTTATTTTGTGACAGGACATCACTAGGTTGCTAGGTCGCTGAATTGCCCAGGTTGGGCTGGAACCCACAACTCTCCTGTTGCAGCCTCTTGGTGCTGGGCTCATAGGCCCGAGCCCCTTGCCCTGCAGACCTGCACCCTCTCAGCAAACCCCACAGGCAGGAAGGGCAAAAATGGCAGCAGCTCCCTTTCGCCTCTGATGGGACCATTAACTCCCTTCTCTTTGTGGACTGCCCACCTATCCCAAAGTTTCCTGCTTTGCCAGTCCCTCCCCTCTTAGGTACAGCTAATGTGGGTTCTTGGTTAACATCTTGCACCTTCTTTCTTCAAATTTTAATTATTAAAAAATGCTTTTAGCTGTGGTCCTGGAGAAATATTTCTAACTACTACTTAGCTCTATTGCTGGTAGTTGTAGGAATTTGCCCCAGAACATAACATGGTCCTTTCATGGCTAGCACTTATAATGATGGAAAAAAAATAAAAAACAACAACAAAAAAAAACAAAAAACCCTTTTTATTTCAGAGATTCCTTGATCTCTAGAGTTTTGATGTAACAACTGTGTGTGGGGCGGGGGGAGAAAGAGAAGAAGAAAGCGATAGATAGAAACAAAGGGAGGCAGAAATATGTGAAATCTTCTCATGTGATTATGGAGAGTAAGAATCCTGTGATCTACTGTCTGCCAGCTAGAGACCCCGGGGAAGCTGCTTGTTTAATCCAGTCTGTGTTCAAAGAGTTCAGACGCTTTAGGACAGGCAAGACAATGATGCAAATCCCAGTAAACCCCAGTCCAAGGGTCAGGAGAAAATGAGGTGAGATGTCTAGCTGCACCAGTGAGGCAGGAAATAGGCAAATTCCTCTTCTACTTTTTGTTCAGTTGAGGCCCTCTGCAAGTTGGATAATGCCCACCTACACTGGGGAGGGCCATCTGCTTTACAGAGCCCACTGATTCAAATACTACTGTCATCCAGAATGCCCCAGGCTCACCCAGGAAAAGTCCACTTAAACTGTCATAAAATGAATCATTGTATGTGGTCTCTGACCTGTAACATTTTAATGCACGGTTTTTGAACTTTATGATAGTGTGAAAATATTCATATAGAGTAGAAAATGCACTTTGAATTTTGATTTTTTTCCTAGGTTGATGTGTGCAGTACAACCCTCTCTCCAGATACTGGGGAAAGTCAACAAGTCCAGCCCAGTCAGCTTCAGGACCATAAGAGTAGACACCAACACTCTATTGTTGACTCTATTGCTATCTATAATATTTGGTAGGATAGTTGTATTAAGCTGATGATATTTTCAAGTTATATGGTGTTACAGTTTGTGTCTAGATGTTCCCTCAAAGCCTCATGTGATCATAGAGTTTTTCAGAGGTGGCTGAATCTAGAGTATGTGATTGATTCATAGCACAATGCTGGGATTAAGGTTGCTAGGATTAAGGATGAGTGATGCTGGATCAGCCCAATGATTAGATTGGCATCACCCTAATTCCAAAAGTCTGGACAGAGTATAAAAGGGGAAGAAACACACTGCTAAAACTTGATTGTAAATTTTGCTGTCTTTTGCCCGTATGAACTGTTGCCTCTTGGCCACATGCTGTCCTGCCTTGGATTCAGCTGATAATTGACTAAAAATGCTAAAAACTGTGAGCTAAATGAACCTTTTCTCCCTTAACTTTGGGTGTTGAGCATTTTGTCTCAGCAATGAGAGAAAACTAAAACAGAATTTGGTACCAGAAGTGGGGTTGCCGCTGTGACTATATCTAACCATATGGTTCAGGAGCCTTTGGGAATGGCTTGTGGGAAGAGTTTGGAAAGATTTGGAGATCCAAGCTGAACTGCAACATTGAAGGCTGTACTATATGGGAGATTCTAGTCAGAGCTCAGAAGACCAGAAATCTTGCCAGTAAATATCAGGTTCTGGAGGTTTCTGCTGTGAAGGACTGCATTAGTTCTTGGACTACAGATGATATGTGCTATGACTTGGGAGAACAATCGTCTGCATTTTGTTTGTGTCCAGAGACTTTAGCTGAAACTGAGAATAAGGACAGTGGACTAACTAATCTTGTAGAAGAAATTTCAAGGCAATCAAATGTTGAGGTTGTGGCATGGCTACTGTTGGGGGTTCTATTCAGATTTATGTTGAGAATCAAGAGTAAAGAGCCCAGCATAATTATGGAAACATTTTTTAGTTTGATCAGAAAAGAAGCTCCAGTCAAGCTGTGGACTACAAAGATAGAGCAGAGGAGATCTCAATTGCTGAGAAGGAACAGGAGAATAGAAAAGATGGCCTGAGAGCATCAAAAGAAGCAGCAGGACTTCACCATTTGCAGACTTGAAATTGCAAAACTGAAAAACTTTGCTTTGAGAAGAAAACTCCAGAGCACCATGTTCCAGAATGGCAGCAGACTAGAGAATTTATTCCCTGGAATTGGATTCAGAATAATCAGTGATCCAGACACTCACTCCCTACAGCCAAGAGAGAGGAAATCTTGGCTACTGCTCCAGCTGGCAGCAGACCTTGGTACCATCCACATGGTGCTGGTTTTAGGTACATGTAGAATGGAAGAATTGTGGTATCATAAAGGTTTTCACACAGATTTCAGAAGGCCTGGAAGGCTAGGTAGTGTGCCTCTGAGAGGTCTGTGCATGAAGTTGTGAGTGTGAAGCCAAAGGTACAATGAAGACCCCAGAAGGTTGGAGAAGCAAGGAACATGTATCATCTAAGGAAAACTGCAAGAAGGGAGCAGAGGCAGTCCAAGAGAGAGGCCACTGGAAATGCCATAAGGGCAGAGCCACCAAAGCCCTTTGGAGTTCACATCTTGCCACAGATTGCCTCAAATGGTGCACATGGAACTACAGGACTTAATGTCTGGCTGGCTGGATTTTGGCCTTGCTTTGGCCCCATTTCTTTGTATCCCCCTGTTTGTACCTTTTTTAAATGGTAATGTTTTACCTTGTTCCCTTGAATGTTGTGCTTAACTTTCTTTTATTTATACAGGGGCTCACAACTAAGAGTTTGCCTTAAATCTCAGAGGAGACTTGGGGCTTGGACTTTTCAATAATACTAAAGCTGTTAGGACTTTGACAACTCTTGAAGATGGACTAAATGCTTTTTGCATAAAAAGATGTGCATGAATCTTTGGGATCACAGGGGCAAAATGTTATGGTTTGTGTCTAGATTCCTCCCTCCTGCCTCCGCGAAAAAAAAAAAAAAAACTCGTGGTTATAGGGTTTTTTCTGAGGTGGCTGAATCTAGAGTGTATGATTGATTTGTAGTGCAATGCTGGGATTAAGAGTGGGTGATTGTTAGATCAGTCCATTGATTGGTTTGGCACCATCCTAGTCTTGGTAGACTGCATACAATATAAGGGACAGAAGGAGGCTTGTTTCAAGCTCTCTTGTGGTTTTTGCTGCCTTCCACTGTCACAAACTGTTGTGCTACTGCCATACACCACCCTGCCTTGGAGCCAGCCAATTATGGACTGAAACCTCTACAAACTGAGCTAAATAAATCTTTCCTTCCTTAACTTTGGGTATGGGGTCCTTTGTCTCAGCTATAAGAGAAAAATAACTAAGACACATGAGCTTTTAACAGAATATAATCTCATCATATGTTAAGCATTATATATATATATATATATATATATATGTTGTATAAGTAACAATTGCATAATATATAATGTTAATATGACTGTGTTGTGGATTGAAAACCAATGGTCAACTTAAACACCAGCTGAACTGAATCAGCATGGTGCTGTGTATAGATGGCCCTCCTGAAGACTGTTGCCACCATAAAAAGAAGACCTGGAGGGAAAGAGGAGCATTGTGGGTTCTCCTAAGTGTTGTTGTTTGGAGCTGTTGGTTCTCCTGGGGGAGATTGTCATGTTGGCTTACCTGATATGAACTCGGCTGTGATCACTGGAGGAGCTCGGGACTTTGTTGCTGAGAATGGCTGCGGTTCACTTTGAGGGTGTGGTTCATTTTGAGCATTACTTCCTGGCTCAAGAGGGGAAGGTATAGGCTGTTTAATCTCCAGGAGAAGCTTGTTACACTGACTTCCTGATACAAACTCAGCTGTTATCATTGGAGGAGCTTGGGACCTAGTTATCGCTGAGGATGGCTGTGGTACTTTTTGGGGGAGCCCTGGTTCTTATTTTGAGTGTTGCTTCCTGGCTCTGGTGCAGATCCCTCAATCTGCTGGCACAGATCCTTCACCCTGGCACAGACTTGCATGAGTCATTGTCGTGGGCTCTAGGCCTCCAGCTGGATTATAGAGGGCAATGTCATGGGCTTTAGATCTTCTGCTGGACTTATGCAGGTTATTGCCATGGGACCCAGACCCTCAGCTGCTTTCTCTAGGTCTTTAGTTTGTGAACAGATTTCCTGTACTTTCTTTATATTTGACTGTTCAGGTAAGTATCATAAAATAATACTATCAATTATGTGGCCTGTATGTGATTGTTTTCCTTGCAACCCCTGACTATGACAAACAGTCTGTATGGCATATGGTAAAATATAAAGTGCATCACATATGCATTCATATATGTAACCCCAAATCACATAGCTAGTAAGGGGGAAATTAGGAATGAAACCCAGAGTCTGTGATACTAGTGACTCTACCGCAATCCTCAAGGTGTCCCAGTGGCTCCTAGTATGACTCGCCTAGAAGCCCTCAGGTGTACCCAGTTCCCATGGTGTTTCCTGCTGCATCTTCTCCTCTGACTTACCCCTCCCACTCCCACCAGGAGCATCCTCCGGTCTATGCACTGACTGTCCAGTCCCAAAGATGGGGGATTCTTCATTCCAGATGGTGACATGGGGAGAGTCCACTCCCTTTAGGCTGTGGTGGATGTTTTATGTGGCCTTACTCAACACCTTTCTCATTTCCTTCTCGCACAGTAGAGATGGGAATGGCGCGACTGCATTCATTTGTGAACTGTTCTTATTTTTTTTTTTATTTAAGAGAAAATAGATACAGAAGCTAGAAATAAAAGTCAAAAAAGACGGACCAACAACAACAACAGATCTGATACGATAACATTGTAGGTTTACACACTGAGGTGGTTGAAGTTTGGCAGTAGTTACAATATTGCATATCATTACCTTCCTAGGGGTTGGGGATATTGACAGATATAGACATGTAAGATTCATCAATTCAGGTATATTAACTTTTCTTTTTCAATAGCTATTGTATTTAGCAATACG